>PVJO010002657.1:49863-139454 GCA_004026905.1 Hystrix cristata
GTGACGAGAGAAAGGGGTTAAAAGAATTAAGAAATGTCGTGTACATGTAGCTACTACCAACTCTCCACAATGAATCATCATGTACTACAAACATGTACCAATAAAAAAAATTTTTTTTAAAGTCTGGGTGAATTCAGGTGGCAATACAAATCTTCCTTTTGACAAAAGCAAAGTTAATAAACGAAGAACAAAAGTTTTGGGTTGGAGTAGGTCAGAGGTACAGCCTGTTCTTAGCATACACAAAGCTCCAGGTTCAATCCCCAGCATATAAAACAAGCAAACAAACAAACAAACAAAACCCAGACATTTTAATCTTGAGGGACACTGACAATGAGAAAGAGTTTCTGAACATCCCTTCTTGCAGCATCAGGAGAAGCAAGCTGGTTTCTACCTTTTCCACAAAGTGAGTGATCATAATACATCACTTCTGATAAATAAAACCTGCTTAACTTACTACTAAAAATGTAAATAATGCAAATGCAAAGGCTTTTAAAAAGATTTTGAAGTTTTGAAAATTATTTTCCAAAAGCTCTGACCCTTGGAAGAAAACACCTAGGTTTAACGCAACAAAGTGTAAAAGTAGTTTCTTTACATATAGCTAAAAATGAAGACACACAGAACCAGTGAATCAGACATGTTTAAAACTCAAAAGCTCTTTTAACAGCAACTGACCACATCTGAATTTATGGCGGTAAGTTGAACCCAAATACACTGTAAAACAAAGGTGCACTAACAACCTCAAAAAGAAAATATGGGATGAGACAAACAGATTTTAACATGTCCTTGGCCTTCCTGGGCAAAGCAATGAGAAAAGCAGTCAAGCAAAGCATTCAGACTTGGTTTTACTGGCAGCACCAACACCACAGGTCAATATGTCAAATGAAGTGAAAGGAAGAACTGACTTCTTTGAGTCTAGTCCACTCCAGATAAAAGCCAATGGCCCTTTTTACAGTTTATGGGGTCCTCTCTGTACGGCTGGGGATGCAGGCATGGGAAGAACACCGTCTGGATGATTAATTCCTGTGAAACAAACACAGGAGCTCGGAAAGTGGAGGTGAATGGGCTCTCTCTATAAACTCATACAACTCCAAAACACAGAGAAGCAATGTTCTAGTTCTTTTAAGAACTTCTACACCAGGTGTGGTGGTACAGGCCTATAATCCCAACGTTCTCTAAGGCTGAGGCAGAAAGATCATGCATTGAAACCCAGCCTGGGCAGCTGGTGACTTAGCAAGACCCTGTCTCAAAAAATAAAAGAAGGGCTGGGGATACAATTCAGCATGAAGGACCTGGGCTCACTCCCAAGTACAGCAAAAGAAAACCACAAAAACAAAGAAAAGCTTATAAACTAAACGTACATCTATAGACTGAGTTTCTTAAAAATCAAAACTCAAACCCACAAAGTCCACATCTATAACTACTTCAAAGGACCTTTTCGAACTGGTCATGAAACTGGGCATGGTTGTACACGCCTGTAATTCCAGCACTCAGGAGGCTGAGGCAGGAGAACGGCTGCATGTTCGAGGCCAGCCTGGGTTGCACGGTAAGTTCTAGGCCAGCCTGAACTACACAGTGAGACTCTGTCTAAAAACAAAAACAAAAAACCAATCATAAACATGAAAAGTCCAACCCCATCTAGTCACCTCTGCGTGTCCAACAAGAGCAGCACAGGGCTAGAGATTTAACTCAGTGGTTAGAAGCTTGCCTAGCAAGCTCAAGGCCCTAAGTTTGATCCCCAGCAAAAAAAAAAAAAAAAAGAGCACCACAAACTAGCAAATTAATCTGAGGTTAAAGATCCCAAAGAGACGAAAAGGCAGATAGATCAGTGCAGCAGCGTAAGATCTTTGTGAATGGCATTTCTCCTTGGCCCTTTTTTAGGTTCTCATGTCATAGCAAGGAGAGGACAAGTATAAATAAAGAAGACGGTGAGACAAAGAACAGTGACAACTCTTTGCTGTCTTTCCCAAGAGATCTGAGGAGCACAAAACCCCTTTTCCTTTTCTCAACTGAGGCCACCTTTGATGTGATGCCCTAGGGAGCGCTGACTCTTAACTGGAGTCAAACTAAATTAACAGAAAGGGACCACAAAAATAGGCTTAAAAAGAATCACCTGGAGGGGTTGGGGATTTAGCTCAGTGGTAGAACCCTTGCCTAGCAAGAACAAGGCCCTGAGTTCAATCCCCAGCACACCCCCCCCCACACACACACAAATCACCTGGAGCAGGGGGCAATGGTGCACTCTTATAATGCCAGAATTTAGAAAGGCTGAGGCAGGAGGATCACAAGTTCAAGTTCCACCTGGGCAACTCAGCGAGCTCCTATCTAAAAAAAGAGGGCAGGGAGGGGAGCCTGGGGATGTAGCTCAGTGGTAGAGGGCCCCTGCTTCCCGTATTGGGGGAAAAATCATCTGGGAACAGAATTTTATTTTAGTAAGCAAGATGAGCAAAAATGTATTTTATTTTAGCAAGGTACAATTGCTTCCCCTACTAAGCTTTGTTCTGTATTGATTCTCGAGTGAGGCACTGGAAAAAGTACTATGTCTGGAAGCAGGAAACCTAAGTTTAAATACTTCCCAATTTTGTCACTTGTTCTGTGACTTGGCCAACCTAACCCACAAGTTCCACTTCTCTTGTTTGCAAAACTAGAGTTAGCCTACTTTGCCACCCCACAGGACTGTCCTACAATATATGTGTAAACTGGCAAGGGCCATGCAAATAAAAATTGTCATTATTACTATACATTATTACTACACCCTTTCCCTCTTCTCCTGTGTAAACAGTTGAGCCCAAGACAGAATACACAAGAGACAAGCAGCAAGGAAAAAGTCAGAAAACAGGTTAGCCATAAATCAAACAAACACTAACTCTGAAAACCACAATAAATGGCAAAAGCACTCTGTGATGGTTAAATTCTATGCCATTCTCTAATGAGGAAAGCTCCCACATCCTGGGGTCTACAGGCCATTCACAAAGAACTCACAGGGTCAAACAGTCATTTGTCCTCCGATTCACGATCAAGAATGCCACCAGAGGGCTGGGGATTTAGCTCAGTGATTAGAGTGCTTGCCTAGCAAGCACAAGGACCTGAGTTCGATCGAGTCTCAGCACAAAAAAAATAAGTGCTTATTTTTTGTTTTCAAGAGACTAAACAATTTGACAGAAAATAATAAACTATATCTTTTTCTAAATATCAAAACACTAACAAGAGGGGTTGAGAATTTAGCTCAAGCGGTAGAGCACTTGCCTAGTTCAATCCTCAGCACTCCCCCACCAAAAAACAAAACAAAACAAAAACCTACCAAGATACCCTGAAAAGAATGCAAAGCCAAAGCAACACGCAAGACCTGGAGGTCATCAGGAGGCCCAGGGGCAGGTCTGGCCCCTCCACAGCCCCACACCGGGAGACTCTCAGTGATCCGCTCCCACAGCTGTGGACTAGGGGCCCAAAGGGCTGCATCCTAAGAGCAGGAGTGGAGTGGAAATCCCACTGACTTGGTTTCAAATCATCTGGATAGTCCTCAACTTGGATTTAAGTGATCCTGCTTTGTTAGTGCCCCGAGGAACCTGAAAAAAGACATCAATAACCATGGCCTCTAATAATTTCTATAAATAATGTTCCAAATACCCCATCTAGTACACAAACATCTATTAAGGCAAAACACATGGAGTAAGAGCCACCATGAACAGTCACAGATCCAGAGAAAGTCCAGATACTAGAATCATCAGGAGACTATCAAACAACTATATTCTAGGAAATAAAAGCCAAGATTGGAAAGTTCAGTAGGAAACAGGAATCCATAAAAAGCAACGTAGATTTGAAAAGAACAACTGAAAAGCACAATAAACCTACCCATTGGGTTCTTAATTTCAATTAAAAGTAGGTTAGTCAAAGAGAATTGGTTAAGTGGGAGATAGGTCAAAATAAACCACCAAGAATTAAAATTCTTTAAAGACTTAAAAAAAAAACAGGTGACAGAAGGGATACAGTGAGAAGGTCTAGCACACCCCGGCACAGCTGGAATTCTCAGCAAGAAGAGAGAGAATGGGAGCAAGGCAGAGTATGAAGAAAACTGCTGGAAATTTTACAAAACAAGAGACACCAAGCCAAGGACTCAAGAAGGTAAATAAAAAATAAGTGGTCTCTACTACCTCAGAACATCTAGAAATGACATGAGCCTTTTTCATTAAGTATAATGGTACAGTTCGGCAATAACTATTGCAACCCTACTAGGGACAAGAAGTAGAGTACAAATGAACAAATTTATGACACACCCAGGACTGGAGGACTCCAGAGATAGGCTCTATTCATGTTACATAAATAATTATGAGTACCGTTTGCTACTTGAGCCAGCATGGAGGAGCTGGTTCTTGAAAGAACAGGCAAAGGAGAAAGGAAAGTTCCAACAGGAACTAGCTAGGCATGGGCACTCAGGAGAGCGCAGACAAGACCTACAGCAGGTAATCCAGAAATAAGTGCACATAATATGGAATTCTCAAACTACGGTATATGAAAATCCAATCTTGTAAAAAGCCCGAGAATCTCTGCTTTCTATTAAGCTCAGACTGCTAAATGCACCCTCTTATCTAAAGAGATAAAATACAGGGAAACCCTTCTGTTTGTTGGCCTCCTCTCAAAGCTTTATACCACAGTACAGCGCCAGATGGCCAACCAGGTAGGAGAGGACCTGACTGAGGTGAGCATCGGCACACAAAACCTGCTCCTAAATTGGACAGCCCACCGGAAGGGCACACGTGAGGCACACGTGAGGCACACGCCGATGTGTTGTTGAAATAAGCTGTTTTGGAAGTTTCCAGATAGACTGCCCATCACCTGCTTCTGTGATTCTGGTCATGGAATATGACCTTCAGACTAAAAGACAAGATGCACAGGGGGCTGGGGATTTAGCTCAGTGATTAGAGTGCTTGCCTTGCAAGCACAAGGGCCTGAGTTTGATCCCCAGCACGACCAAAAAAAAAAAAAAAAAAAAAAAAAAAAAAAAAAAAAAAAAAAAAAAAAAAAAAAAAAAAAAAAAAAAAAAAAAGATGCACGATCACCATATAACTTACCTCTCCCTTAGGAATAAAGTAACTTACTAATTTTTACACATTCTGGCACTGATTCTCAAAGCTGGTTTTGCCAGATTTCATAGGTCTGTGGAGTTCAAGGTTTCAAAGAGATCAGAAAGAATTACAATGACTAAAGAAAACTACAGGCACCTAGCAAACTTCAAAATCTTACCTAGCTCTGAAATGCCACTAATAACCAAACATGTTTAATCATATTTAATTTGTTCAAATTATATTGGCAGAAAGAAACAACCACCTCCAAATTCCTAAGCAATGCAAATCATACAGTACCTGGTATCTGACACAGTGCTAGTATCCCGAATAGAGAACTATATACAACTCAACAACAGAAAGACAATCCAGTTTAAAAGATAGGCAAAAGACCTGAACAGACAGTTCCCTGAAGAGAATATACAAATTACCAACAAGTACATGAAAAGATGCTCAGAATCTTTAGTTATTATGGAAATACAAATCAAAATCATTAAGCATCACTTAATACATACTATGATAGCTATAACCCAGCCTCAGCAACTTGAGAAACTTGTCTCAAAATAAATAGTAAAAATACTGGGGACATAGCTCAGCATTCCCCGAGTTTGATTCCCAGTAGCAAAATGGGGAGGGGAAAAAAAAAAGGGAAAATTGCAAGTAAGTGTTGGCCAAGGTAGGAGAAACCGGAAACCTGCTGGTGGGAATGTAGAACAGTGTATCCTTTTTGGAAAACAGTTTAGCAGTTTCTTGAAAAGTTAAACTATGTTACCATATGACCAGAAAGTTCACCCTATCTATATACCCAAAAATTAAAAAGACATTTCCCACAGATACAGGTATGCCGTTGTTCAAAGTAGCACTGTTCAAAATAGCCAAAAAGTAAAAACAACTCAAGCGGGCTGGTGATTTACCTCAGTGGTTAGAGTGCCTGCCTAGCAAGCACAAGGCCCTGAGTTTGAGCCCCAGTACCAAGAAACAAGACAAAACAAAACAAAACTCAAGTGTCCACCAACAGATAATGGATAAAATCGGTCTACTGTATACATACAAATATATACTTACTCAGCCATTACAAGAGATGAAGTTTCAGTGCATGCTACGACATGGATGAACCTTGATGAATCTTTTGCTTTTCCTTTTTTTTTCCAGCCACTCTACCACTAAGCTACATCCCCAGCCCTTTTTCTATGTTTTATTTTGAACAGAGCCTCAGTAAGTCACCCAAGTGGCATTCAAACTTGTGGTTCTCCTACTTCAGCCTCCTTTGGTGCAGGGATTACAGGTGTGCACCACCTTGTCTGGCTGCCTGATGAATCTTAAAAACATTACGCTAGGTGAACAAGCCAGAAACAAAAGGCCAAATATCATGACTCCACTAAAATAAATTCACAGACGAGAGGTAGATTAACACTTAAAAGAGCCTGGCATGATTAGGAAAAGGGAAGTTACTGCTCTGCTTGCAAGGTAGGCAAAGTTTTGGAAACAGGGATAGTGGCTGCATGACTCCGTGAATGTAATCAGTGCCACTCAACTGCACACTTAAAAATGCTAAAATGGCAATTTTTATGTGTGTATAAAAACTACAACTTAAAAAAGAGCAAGGAAAGTACAGTGGTAACTTGGTTCACAAATTCGATTCTCTCCACAATTCTGGTCACAAACCACACTGGATGGGAACTGAATCAGATTTCCTCACAAGGTCAACACTGAACCTAACCACTGAATTTGAGCCAAGTTCATGAGCTGAGATACTGCTGCAGACGTACAGTAACTTCGGAAGATAGTCTGACAGTTTCTTATAGCCTCCTCACTCAATCTAGTAGTCATGCCTGTAGTTACTTACTAATTAAGTACTTATGTAAACACAAAACTTGCATGTTGATGTTTATAACAGCTTTATTTATAGTTTCCCAAAACCATAAGCAGCCAAGATGCCCTTCAATAGGTAAGTGGATAAACAAATTGTGGCACATCCATACACTGAAATACTATCCAATGATAAAAAAGATACACACTATCAAGGCACAAAAAGACAAAGAGACGATGGGGAATTAGCTCAGTAGTAGAGGGCTTGCCTAGCAAGCACAAGGCCCCAAGTTCGAACCCCAGCATCAAAAAAAAAAAGACAAACTACATGAAAGTGAATTGAAAAGGCTACCTACAAGGTGGGGCATGATGGTATAGACCTGTAAGCCAAGCACTCTGGGAGGCTTAGGCAGGAGAGTTGCAAGTGTGAGCCCAACATAGGCAACTTAGTGAGACCCTGCCCTTGGGTGGAAAAAAAAAAGCTGATATGTGGCTCAGTGCAAAGACCCTGGGTTCAATCCCCAGTTACTCACCAACCCCTAAACACACACAGAGGCTATGGGACAGTCAGACAGTATGAGTCCAGCTATATATATGCCAGCCTAAAAAAGGCAAAACTGTAGAGACAGTAAAAAGATCATTGGTTGCCAAGCATCCAACTGGAAAGGAGGGATGAACAGAGGAAAGCAGAGGGCACTTCAGAGATAATGAGTTACTAGGTGATACCATAACATGGTTGACAAAACTTTGTCAAACCACAAGGATGAACTCAAATGTGAGCCACTGCACTTCTGGTTAGCATTAAGCTAGCAACTGTAGCAAAAGCACCATACTCTGTGTGAGATGTTACTACTGAGAGACACTGTGACTGGGATTCCAAGGAGGACCATCTAGGTATACACTGTACGTATTGCTCATTTCTTCTATAAACCTAAAACTGCTCCAAAAAACAGCCTATTAATTTTAACACAAAATTAGTATATTAGGAAACAAAGATCCATAATGATATACCTCTTCATACCCACTATGTTGGCTACAATAAAACAAATTACAGCTATTGGTGAGGATGTGGAGAAACTGCAACCCTCATATATTGCTGAGGAGAGTAAGAAATAGTTCAGTTGCTGTGAAAAAGTTTGGGTGTTCCTCAAAAAGCTGAACACAGAATTACCATGACCCAGTAGTTCCACTCCTATACTTACCCAAAATAAGTGAAAACAGGTATTCAAAAAAACACACGTACACGTTGTTTTCAGCAGCACTAATTCAAAATAGCCGAACAACAGAAACAACTGAAGGGGCCGCTGACAGAAGAGTGGATAAACGGCCTGTGCTACATATGCACGATGGAGTATTACTCAGCCAAAAAAAGGAGTGACGTACTCACACCTGCCATGATGCAGATGAACCTCAAAAGAGTAATACTACATAGATGGAGCCAGACACAAGAGCACCTAATTTATGATCCACTTAGGTGAAATACCAAAAATAAATTAATCCAAAGAAAAAAATTAGTCCATAGAGAAAGCAGACTGGTAGTTGCCAGGAACTGGTAGAAAGGGAGTACAAAGAGTTAACTACTAAGAGGTACTGGATTTATTTGGGAGATGAAAATGTTTTGGCACTAGACGGAGGTCACAGATGTACAAGACTGTAAGCATACTAAATGCCACCAAATCGTTCACTGAACAGTGGATAATTTGTTATGTGAATTTTGTATCAATAAAAAAGAAAAATATGGAGAGGTATCTGAATCTATAAAAACCTGGGCTACCCAAGAGTACTGGTCTCCTCTTGACTCATTCTCCCATACCTGCCAATCTCAGTCTGTAGCCAAAGACAGCCTCCCCCAGCACAATGCCAACCTTCCTTCCCCTGCTCAGAACTGCAGTCTTGCCACGATCACTGTCTCTGACACTGCTCTTCTGGAATTAACAAGTGTTCTCTGGTGGTTTCCCTCACTGTGCTGGCGCGTATCGGAAGGACAGGCACTGGGACTCACCCGAGCTCTGGAACCAGAGTCCCTTACCTCATCACTTCCACATCCTGTTTCCTGTCTTCTCCAGAAGGTGAGACCCCTTGTCCTTCATTCTTTACCTACATTTTTTCTTTTTGCTTCTCTTCCAAAAGGTTCTTAACCACCAAAACAGTCCTTGGCTAGGGACAAGTCTTCCCTGTGCCAACACTAAATACCATTCGTTTTCTTTTTCCACATTTGTTCTTCTCTACTTCAAAAATCATTCAGTTTGTTCATGTGTTCAATACACTGTAAAGGACTCAGGAGTGACCACAGCAGAATCCTACCATCAAAGATGAAGGAGACTAAGAACATACTTTAAATGATACAATAAAAAGTGAAAATTGGGCTGGGGGTGATCTGGGTCCCATCCTCAGCAAATTCAAAAGTAAATAAGAAAATTATAAAATGAAAGAAACATCCAGTTAAGGAAATGTTAGGTTTCATAGAAGAGAGAATATGTGAGGAGAATCTTGAAAAGTAACGGTCTCAGGAGATGGCCAACTAAAAAGAGGACACAGACTCACACATAGAATGAGGACAGCTCTGGGCACACAGCAGCAGTGGAGGACGTGTTTGTGTGTGTGTGTGTGTGTGCGCGCGCGCGCGTGCGTGCGTGCATGTGTGTAAAATGAGCAAAGGGGCAGGGCAGGGCCGTCCTGCGGGATCCTGAATCCTAACACAAGATGTCTATATTTAATCCACAAATGAGAGGGATATGGCAAGGGCTGCAGTTCGAGAGGTTTTCAGGCAGTATTTAGGAAGAAACTGGACCAGGGACTGGGAAACTAGGGCTACTACAGAGGAGGCTGCAGCAGCTTGGGCAGGTCTACGACCAACCAGGCCCATCCAAACCACTTCCAGCCCATGTCGAAGACAGCTGCTTGCTTTCTACCTACCCAGTTCCTCACTATCTCCGCAAGGTGCCTCTGCTCAATATAACTCAATATAACCTCCTTTACTTAAACTACTGTCTAGAAAGCAAAATAATCATAGTAACAGTAGTAATAACGATGGCTTGTCCTACAAAACTAATTATAAGCCAACATTGTGGAGGGATGTAACATCATGGCACACACTCTTCATGAAAAATGTGGGCTCCTGCTGTGCGTCAGGCACTATGCTAACCATCAGGGATGAAGAAGGCAGAAGTTTCTATCTCATGGAGCTTACGTTTTAATGAAGGAAACACATAAAAAGACTAAAATGTCAGACTGATTGTGTGAGGAAGAGAGAAGAGAGCCAAGGGAGGCTGCCCAAGCTTGGGAGGGCAGGGAAGGTCTTTCTGCACCGGGAGAAGGAACCAGTCACGTGGTGTACGTTTCCACATAGGACACACTCTACATTACATGGAAGAAAGGTTTGGGAGCCACACAGAGCTGGGTTCCAGCCTTGGCTCTATCACTTAGTGGCTAAGTGACCTCTCCTAAATTACTGAACCTCACACTTCAGTCTATTTCTTTTATCCCCATTCTACAGATAAAGCACTGAGTTTGTTATGGGGCTATTTTTTGAGAACTAAATAATATAAACACTATGTCTGGTGTGCTTGGTATGGAATCTGTGTTAGTCACTAAGTCATTACTTCAATAACTTAATATACACAAAACATATGTTGTTGCTACATCTAAAAACTAGGTATTTAGCATAAGCTGTCAGAGATGAACACAGTTTCCTTTAGGATCCACAGGGGACTGGCTCCACGACTCCAGCGGGTACCACATCTGCGGACGTCCAAGTCCCTTACATAACATGCTGTGCTATTTGTACAATCTACAGACGTCCTCCCACATAGTTTAAATCCTCTCTAGATGTAATACCAAATATAATGCTATTTAAATACTTATGCTGTATTTGTCAGGGAATAAAGACAAGAAAAAAAGTTTACATATTGTTATGGTTTGTGTCTAGATGTCCCCCCAAAGCCTCATGTGGTGAGAGATAGCTGGATCTAGAGTGTGTGATTACTAAATTGATCCATTGATCGGTTTGGCATTGTTCTGCTGGGATCAAGGATGTGAGACTGAGATTGGGGGCGGGAGTGCGGGCCGCCCTGGGGGCAGGTAGCCTAGATAAAAGATACAGGAAGAAGCTTAACTAGCTGCTTGTTTGCATTGCTTATTTGCATACATTCCTTGCATCTTGCTGACTTTACTTTGCGGCCGGCCGGCTGCCGGTCTGCCACGAGCCCACTCTGCCTCGGATCCAGCGGACTATAGACTGAAACCTCTGCAGACTGTGAGCTAATAAACCTTTCTTCCCCTAACTTTGGGTGTCGAGTATTCTGTCCCAACAACGAGAGGAAAGTAACTAAAACACATATGTTCAGGACAAGCACAATTTTAAAAGAAATTTTTTTAATTCATGGCGAAAGAGCGGATGAGGAACCCATAGGTACAGAGAGCCAATCTATCACCTACAATGAGAAACCTGGAGGAAATGTTGTAAAGTAGTATTAAGAATCAAGTGATCCACCACATTAAGAGTTCTAAAAGCTATGTTAACTAAAACACTAACAATTGTAACATTTTTCTTTAATATATGTAATTATTTCCATGTAGAACTATTTCAACAAAAATATGCTCATATGGCTACTTTAACTCTAGAATAAAAAGTGTCATAATAGGATTTTTCCAAACTTTTCATTTAGTAGAGTCCAATCGTATCTTTAATAGAAAAAAAACACCACACAGCATACATTTTAATAGAAGGCCAATAAGCTGAATCAAGTCAATAAGAGAAACAGGATAATGGCTTATGGAACTAAGCCTGTATTCACTTACATATGGAAGATGACAAAATCTCCCATTTTCCTATTGTCTGATGACTTAATTTAGAATTAACTAAAGCAGAGAGAAAACACTAGTCCATCCTTCCTTAGGAACCTACATGACCTATTAATTTGCTAACAAAATCAGATACGTGACTGATATAACACTGATCAATGTTGTGATGTGACAGTAGCAGAGACACTTCTTGAGTTGTATTAGTACTGGATTCCTAGGACAGAATTTCCTACTGAACTACTAAGAAGCTTCTTCAGCAGACACAGATGGGCCAGTATCAAATATTAACAATACCAGCCAATAGGGAGAGAGGCAGAAATAATGCTTGGTCTGTTCAAAAACATTTATTAAAAACTTCTATAGAAACAATTACATAACTATAATATCCTAGTTACTGTAATTAGAATTCACTTCTAATTCTTCAATGATGTTTTCAAGGTTTACATCTTAAACATAGGCGTATGAAAACAAAAAACATCAACAAAACAAATCTTATGAAAATAAGTTAATTTCCTTTAATCCAGAAAATAGTAGACTGGTCTGGTACCTTCTCAAATCTAAGCAAAATAAGTTCAGTAAAAACAAGCAAGCAATAAAGTCAAGAAACTTACTAATTCAGACAGGATACTACACAGTGAACCAAAGAAAAGAAAGTGTCTGAAGCTTTCATGGTGTATTCCTATGAGAGCTGGCTGCAAAACTCTACTTTATTTACTAGATGTTTCAAAAAATTATTTGCTGAGCACTAAGCACATACCAAGCACCAATCTAGATGCTGGGAATACAATGGGAGGCAGGATGCTGCCCTCACACAGCCGATATCCTACAGACAGGTCCTACAACAGCAATTCTTAGGCTCCTTTCCAGCCTGTCTACAACTTAAAACCAAATTCTTTTCCTTTAAAGGGGTCACAGAATTATTCTCCATGTTCTCTTCCAACTCATTCAATTTAAATACAGAGTACAAGTTAAGCAGAGTCTGGAGTCAATTCCAAATGCTGACTCGCTATTTACTAGTGGAGTAACTTCTGACAACTTAGTCAACCTCCCAATGATTCCGTTTTCTTAACTGAAAAAAATATTACTTCCTAATTTTTACAAGAATTGAGTTAGTATTTGTCAAGTGTTTGAAACTATGTATGAGACTTAAAATTTTTACATAAAATTATTTGTATTATTATTTAAGCTTTTGATAAATGTAAGACCCTTTTCTGTCTTGATATCAAAGCGGGTTGATGACAAAATTTCCTGCACATCTATTTTCTTGGACCCAGGTGCTACATTTTACAGACTCTTCTCATGTAGACCAGGGATTTGGGAATGGGGAAAACCATAACAAGAGGAGGCAATGATCTAACTCAGGGATAGCGAACCTTTTAGAGAAAGTGCTCACACTGCAACCCAAAACCCATTTATGGTATTTATCACAAAGTGCCAACATTGCAATGAAACCTGAATAGTGACGTTTTAGTTTAGAAAAAACTCACGCATTAACATCTTTTGTCTTAAAAGAAAAGCAAACGCGTGCCACAGGTTCCCCACCACTGATATAACTCAGTATCTCGTTCCTGCCCTCCACCGCCTTTCTACCATGAGCCCTCCTCCAGTCAGAACAATTCCCTCGACATATATGGATCACGCCTCTCTCCACAGAGCCTTGTTCCATGTTTGAGAATCAAAACCCATCACCAAACTCTTCCCAGCCTGCCCCCTTCTGACTACCCCTCCTGGTTATGTCCAGCCCCCGACCCAGCCCACACTTTGCTGTTAATATGCCACATCTGTCTGAGCCTTAGTTCCTGAACGACTTACTCTCTCCGGCCAACCCTCAAGGCTTACCTGACATCCTCTCCTCCACAGCGTGCTCTGACAGTCTTCCCACACTTCATCAGGAGTAACAGCCTCTTCCCTCGCTCTCCCCAGACATGGCTACACTGCTGTCCTAGCATTACAGACCCTTTACAGATTGTACAAATGTTAATCTTCAGCGTCTGACTTTCCCACAGACCCTGAACTCAAGGAAAAGGGAAGACACTTAATTTTCCATCTCTTGTGCTTAGCATGGTATCTACCCAGTAATCTTGACTAAACTGAAATGTTTTCTTTTTTCTCTGATGTGTTTCATTCCCACAAGCTTCATTTGGCCTGTGTTCTTTATCTTTAGGTAAAGTCAAGTTTCAGCACATGTGCTATCCAATGTTGCAAAGGATTTTTTTTAATTAAAAAAAGAAGACATTTAATAAAGGAATGCAGGTTGCAATGTCCTTTGCTCCAACTCAAATTTCTCCTATGGCGTATACAGAAATTAAATCCATGTCCACACTGTCTTCTTCAACCAAAAGATGAAAATCCTACTCTGGTTGTCTTATCTGTTTATTCATTTATGTGGTACCAGAAATCAGATCCAAGGCCTCGGCACATGCTAGGTAAGTTCTCTACCACTGAGCTACACTCCCAGCCTCCTCCCACTAGGTTTAAATTCACGTTAACTGAGAAAAAACCAGCAGTAGCACTAAGCTTAATGCGATGTGCACTTTTTCATGATTTGTGTTCCCTGCACTTACACTGACTGTGCATGTGGAGTTTACAGGAGTCATGCCATGACACTCTCGTGCTGTACCTTTGTACAACATCAAGTGAGAATTAGTGGACAGTAATGAGCATATACTTTTGTTCTAAAACTCTCCACAAGGAAGTCTCAGCATTCCTAGCAGCACAGGGAGTTCTCCAGTTTCCTCGTCTAACTCACTAACACTGTACCCAACCTCCTCTGCTGTTGTTTTTCAGAGTTAGACAGTTGGCCACAGCACTTTAAAATACCCTACGATAAAACCAAGACTCTCTTATCACCTCATCACTTTGGGTACTTCATCAGGCTAAATTAACTCAGTTCTTTGGCTTATATTTCCTCTAGATTTTTCCTCATTCCTAATCACTTTTACTTATTCTTAGGAACACTTTCTAAATTTTGCACAACGAATCCAAACAATTTTTTAATACCTATTCTGCGAAGGCACACAGACATAAAATTAACAAGGCCCAGTGGCCATCTAAGAATACACAAACTCATGAAGAGAAACGTCCTATGTTACCTGTAACAGACGATCTGCATTAACTGTTTTACACGGCTAAAGACAGAGGCACAAGGTAGGTGCTGCAGGACAGTGGTGGGTGTGCCTAATGCTACAGCGTATCTCTCTCCACACACTGACAGCACAAGAGAAGCTGAGGCTATAAAATAAAGCAAAGCAGCTCTGACCAGAAAGACCTATGAGCTGAATAAAATGGGGTTTGAAAATAGTTTGCAAGTCTTTTTCCAGCAAAAATTTTACGTAAATACCCAAGAGCTAACAGAACACAAGAGCTTTTGTAGAGCACTTGCCTAGCAAGTATAAGGCCCTGAGTTCGATTCCCAGCACCAAAAACAAAACAAAAAAAAAGAACACAAGAGCCTCAAAGAGAATGACCCCCATTTCCACCTCAGCTGTGCCACCTGGGCTCCAAACTGCCTCTGCAAACCTGGGGAGCCCAACACCACAGGGATTACGAGTGCACCCCCGCCTCATCCTGCTATTTTAATACAACACTTAACACACTATGCCGACCTGCACAGTGAGTACTACACAATTATTTGTTAAATAAAACATGAAGGCTCTGGAATAATTTACAAGTCACTGGTCTAATGACTGGGAATGTCAGTTTTACAGAGAAGAAGAGGAATTGTCAGACACAAGCAGGAAAAGTTTAGTCCAAGTCATCAAGACACAAACTGAAGAACTGTAAAGGCAACCAATTTCCCTAAAATCTCAGGAGGCAGAAAGCTTATCTTAACGACCCTTTACTTAGCTCCTGGAATTCTTGTTTCCTTAGCCCTGTCTGCCGCTATACCCTATAGCACGTTTTTCATGTCTCTCCTGCTTTCTTCGGACTTGCAACTCTCCACCTCCCCCTCAACAAAGGATCTTCACAGCACATATGGAACAGTCCTCATCTGCCCACCCTGTGTGCACTGTTTCTCACCACACCTAGGTTTGCCTCGGGGGTGGAACACTTCAGATCCAAAGCCAGTTGTCCTGAATCACCTGGGTCCTGAGTCTCCTGGATGCAACCTTCTGTCCTGCATCTTCGACTCTGCCCTTTGTGCTGGTTCCTTCCTGTCAAGATTTCCACATGCTTGAGTTTCTCATATACTTGGCCCCAGATTCTCCATGCAGGTATATTTTACTTTTTTTTTGTGGTGCCAGGGATCAAACTCAGGGCCTTGTGCTTGATAGGCAAGCCCTCTAACCACTGAGCTAAATCCCCAGCCCTTTTACTTTTCTTTAACTGCCAAGCTTGAAGAAGTCAGGGCTGGGGATTTAGCTCAAGTGGTAGAGCACTTGCCTTGCAAGCACAAGGCTGAGTTCAATCCCCAGAGCGCGCACACACACACACACGCACGCACGCACGCACGCACACGCACCCACATGCACACACACACGCACAAACAAGCTTGGGGAAGATGTGATTCCGACTTTACTGTCTCCACAGCTTCTCCTCAATTTCATTAGGGCATAGCAATCTAGCTTTGATTACCTCTACTCCCCAGAAGATGCCCCCTCCCTACCTAAGCGACATTTTCAGCCTTGTCTACCATCTCTAATGTGAAACACTTTCCTCATGCCATCGTCTCTAGTTTTCCTTCTATTCTTCAAAAGCCACCCCACTCCCTTCAATGTTCACATTCCTCAGAGTTCTGTCCTGGGCCCTTGAGCACTTGTCACTGTTAGCAGCAATAACGTAACTCCCTGGGGGATTCTAAAAGTACAAAACCTGACATATATCCCCATTACTGGCTGGAGATGCCCCACCACTCAGGCAGGAAACATGAAAGAAACCACTTCTCTACACACTCATATTCCCTATTTACCCAACAGCAATCTCATCTACTTCCCAGGTGGAATTACTACACACATACAAACCTCCAAGTCTTAATTTCTACAACCCGGTTCCTTCTCCTAAATGTCAGGTCTGTGGCCCAACACATGATGACTTACAAACATCTCAAACTTAAATTTTAAATGAAATTCACTTTCATCCCACCCCAATCCTCTCTTATCCTGTTTTCTGTTTCAGTCAACAGTACTCCCACCACCTAGCCTTCCACACCAAAAGTCTTAACTCCTGGTGGGCTTCTCCCACCTCAACAGGTCTTTTCCCATCACCGCCATCCTCAGGAACTTCACTCAAGTCTACAGGTCTGGCCCAGGGTGTCCAATACTGCTACAGACATTAAGTATACGGCAGTGAACAAGAAAGTTTAATTCTAGAGGGAGGAGACAGGCAAGCAGAAAAATGAAAGGACAAGATAATTTCAGATGAGAAAAGCTATGAAGAAAACAAGGGTGATGGGATGGGGACACTTTAGACAGGAAGAGTCAGAAATAAAACCTCTTAAGAATGTTACACTTAAAGTGAATGTGAATAACAAGCGGAATCAAGTCTCACAAAGATGGGGGGGGGCTGCCTGTTCCAGGCAGAGGGAGGAATCGCGTGAAAAGGTCCTGAAGAAGAAACAGAGAAGGCCAAGGAGGCTACGATAGCAGAGGGCAGGAAGCAGATGGCACCTTGCTGACCACCATGAGAGAAGTGAAAAGTCCTTGGAGCATTTCGGGACAACAACTGACACAATCCATCTGTGTTTCTTGAGGTCCACTTTATCTAGTAAGTGGAAGACACAGCACAGGAGGAGGGCAAAAGCAGAGTAGGAAAACCAGCAAGAAATACAACAGTCTATACAAGAGGGGACAGTGTCTGAAATGGGAATGAACAAATTCAGGAAATGTTTTAGAATCTAGGGTAATTTCTAGGTTGTTTTTAGGTCTAATTTACATAAACTACAATTATACACAGTATATGACTTAAATTTTGATGCATGCCTACCAAGATCCAAAATATTTCCATCACTCTAGAAATTGATCTCATGTTCCCTTTTCCAGTCAATCCTCTTCCACACAATTCCCAGAACCACAGGTTAGTTTTGCCTGTTACAAAATGTCTTATAAATAAAATCACCCATTGTGTACTATTTCTGCATCTGGCTTTTCACTCAGCAGATCTGAGATCGATCCTCAAGACACACAGCAGTAGTCTGTCCCTTTTCACTGCTGCACAGCTTCCACTCTCTGTACATACCAGCTTGTTTCCCCATCCTGCCAACAAACACCTGGACTGCTCCAGTGTCTGCTTATTATGAACACAACTGCTATAAATATTCTTGCATAAGGCTTATTTGTCACCCTTTTCATTTTCCCTGGATAAATATTTAAAAATCAAAGTGCCAGGTTACAGGGCAGACATAATTCAGCTTTCTAAGAACTGCCCAGCAGCTTCCCAAAGTGACTCCATCATCGTATGTTCCCATCAGCAGTGTATTTGAGTTCCAGCTGCCTGACTCCTAGGTGTTTTGCTTGAAAACCCGTCTATGGGACAAACCACATACTTCAGCTCTCCAAACACATTTCTTCCTACATTTTTGTTTATTGGTACTGGGGATTGAACTCAGGGTCCTGTGCTTGCTAGGCAAGCATTCTAACCACTGAGCTAAATCCCCAGCCCCTTCCTACATTTTTTTAAAAAAGGATTTTGTAGTTAAGCATAGTGGTGCGCATCTGTAAACTCAGTACTCAGGAGGCTGAGGCAGGAGGATCACCATGAGTTCGAGGCTGCCTGGGCTACATTAAAAACAAAACAAAACAAAACAAAAAAGCAACTTTGGGGGCTGGGGATTTAGCTCAGTGATTAGAGTGCTTGCCTTGCAAGCACAAGGCCCTGAGTTCAATCCCCTGCACCACAAAAAAAAAAAAAAAAAAAAGCAACTTTGTAGATGCACTCTAAGGACACCTTTTCTCCTTACTCAATCCCCTTTGCTGGTTATCTCACAGTATTTATTCATTCCAAGGATAAAGAAAGACTGGGGTGTAGAGTGTTCTGGATAAAGGAAGCAGCATCCAGAAGTTCTGAAAGTGGGAAAGAGCACTTGGAACCTTCCGGAAACTGAAGGAAAGAAAGAGTGGTTTGAGGACAGTGAAAAAAGGACATTCGAAAAGTGCCAGGGGCTGGGTTACCAAGGGTCTTGAGAGCTATGGGAAAAGGAGTCTGGGTGCTCCTCAGAGTGCTATGGAAAAATCATCAAAATATTTTAGCCAAGGAAGAGACAGAGGACTCTCGGCTGCTTTGGGCAACGTGGAACAGAGGCAGACATGAGCAAAATGGAGAGCCCATGTTAAGAAGCCACCACAGTGTCCCGGGAGATGCTAGCACCTCAGTACAGCAGTAGGAGGAAGGTCCTACTATGGAAACAGTACTGACAGTAACATGGAGACAATTAGCGGGTAGTGAGGATAGAAGGAACTTGATTTGAGAAACTGGGTAAATGGCAGTGCCACTTACGAAGAAGGGGACAAACGGTAAAGTTTGCAAACAGTGTGCAGTGTTCAGCAAAGGCCCAGATATAGGTGAGAATCCCAAGCAGCCGTGTCAGGCAGGAGTTCAATGGGCAAGCGCGAGAAGCCCGGGGCTGACCATGAACACACAGCAAGAGAGCATGCAGAAAAAAAGGCTCAAAACGCCAGCAGTCAGACAGAAGGGCAGGAACAAGCACAGCGGTGGGACAAGACAGTCAAGGGAGCAGGTGATAAAGAAGCATGTGATCCTGCTTTGAGAAGCCCCCAGTGACCTTTCAAGTCAGGGTCACTCACATCCTGATACTGCATCACAATTGTACTCTGCCAGGGCACTTCTGGCAGCCCCATTTAACTGCTCTTCTCTACAAGTCAGCTATCTGAAGACATAACATCAGCAGGATCAGTCCTACTGTAGGTTAGCACGCCGGTACACAGGGAGCACGGGATGGATTGTGTGTGAATGGCCAGCTACCACTCACAGCGACCCCCACGGGCAGGGTGTGTCAGCAAGCACTTTCTTATTTTAATTTCTTTCCCAACATCCCAGATGGAGTTACGTTCCCATTCTACAGGTGAGGAGACTATTTTGCTCAGGCAAAAGACCCAAAGCCACTGCCGAGAAGTGATGTGGCCAGCGTAAGGGCGCACATCCTCCTTCCACACTCTGCTGCCTCCAGGAAGTGCCCATCTTGGCCTTCCCACAGCAGGCAGGTACTCGTGCTGGTGCCCAAGGGCACAGATCCACCCGGGTACCTGGCCCTCACCGTACCTGTGCTCGCAGGGAAGCACTGAAAGTCAGTCAGGGAAACGAGTCACCACTGGCCAGGCATAGGGAACGTGCTCCAGGGCGCTGCAGAGGTGAAACCAGGGCTTCCCTGAAGCTGAGGTCTGATGGAAAAGAACTCTGCACTGCTGGGAACTTAACTCTTTCATTCCAGAACTCAACTTCAGCCACACATCAGATGCTGCCCTCATATCTAAAAGGCCTCACTTGAACTGAACCAGTGCTGAACATGACAAAGGAAGTTTCTCCACGTCATCCACTGTGGTCCAAGATGTAACTGGGATGAGAAACCAGTAGGACCAAAGAAGCCAGCGCCACATATCTTTGTGAAAAGTAACAGTGACACAACTTTCTGCATCCGTACTCTGCTTTATACTGATGTGCACTTTCTCTAAGCCTTGATTTCTTCAGAATGGAACTGAGGAAGCTGTGCTTTTTAAAAGTTTCCTGAGTACATTAGAGCCCAGAGGTTTCCTTCTTTTTCTACTCTAGGGCCACTGTCAACTTTCAGTGCTCTGGTGCAAACAGGGGGTTCAGGGGAAAGAACACTGGCCTAGATGGCAAAGAGCACGGCCCTGCCCTTAACTCTGTCAGTGTAACGTTTCACCACTTAGGGAAGGTCACCACCCCTAAAGCCAAAGGGTTAGACAGGACAATTTCTTGATTCTTCTGGCTCCAAAATTTTACAATCAGAAATTAGGGAATAGGTGGGAGAAGGCATGCCAGAGACAGAGCAGCCTGTCTGACCTGCACGGGTTTCCTCCCCTCCCAGAGGCACCCTTGCCTCCCTAAACATCCCTGACTCCATTTCCATGCAGTCACCTGGGATCCTCTATTTGAAGCAACACATACTGGGTAGAATGCTCTCACACAGAAACCACTAGTGTTTGCTAGCTTCGTGTGAAATGTTAATGATCATAAGATCCCAATCCAATTCTTCCAAAAAGAAACACAACAAACACTGTCTAACACTCACTAGTATTACAACACACCTCTGCATTTTTCATCAGTACAGTTTGTAAAAAGCAGACATTGTTCCCCCTTCTGCAGCTGCAATGGTACCGCTAACGAGCTCTGAAGCTCTCCTGACCAGGTCCCTGTCCACAAAGCACAAAGCTATAAACACAGTTAAGACTTCAACCAGCCTATTTCCATCTTTTTGGATCCACTTCTCCGGAGGTGGAGAGCTAAAGCAAATTACTTACTTTAATGCTATTTGCATTCATCCCACAGATCAAATTCAACTACTCTGCTGGCCAAAAAGGTTTCAGAACAGGCAGGTCTTTGAGACCACTCTGAAGCAGTGCCCCAAGTGACTAGCCCATTGTTTTGTCACTCTTCGCAGGCATTATTACCACCTGTTTACAGTGTATCTCCAGAGCAGGCTGCTTCTCTTGCCCACCACTGAGCCTCCCGTGCTCAGAGCAGTGCCTATAAACACTGGATGACAAAAAAGTAGAACACAGACACAGCAAGAATCAAATCCACATTCAGGATGTGACATTCAAACATGGACACGATTTTCCCATCAGGCTGGTGTTCAAGAGCTCAGGGAACTTCTACGCTTTCCTACACAACACTTACATGTACATACTGCAATAAGGATATTTTCCACAGCAGCCAATGTTTTCTGTTTCTTAATTCCACACAAGGCATCAGATAACAAGCCACAGATATACGAGCAACTCAAGTCATGTAGTGCATCTTCCTGCTAATTCATGTGCACTGCCTGCAAAGGAAGCACAGCTCTAAAGCAGAAAGCTCTGAGTATGTCTGTCATCAAGAGAAACTTTCACTCATATTGCACACATCACAGCTATTAAAGGACTTTCAAAAAGGCTAGGGATGTAGCTCAATGATAGAGTACCTGCCTACCATGTGGGAGGCCCTGGGTTCCGCCCACACTCCAGAGAAGAAAAAACACTTTTAAAAGCCTAACTAATATTCATTAGTTGGGTGTGGTGCCAGAGGCCTTTAATACCAGCACTTGAGAGGCTGAGGCAGGAGGATCGCTGCAAGTTCAAGGTTAGCCATGATACAAAGTGAGTTCAAGGCCAGCCTGAACTATAGAGCAAGACCTTGTTTCAAAAAATAAAATAATAAAAATTAGCTTAATTCACAAAGATCCAGTCTAAGTACAATATGACCATATTATGCCCTGCTATGAAAACCCTGACTTCAATATATTTCAAATGAATAACTCTGATGTACCATTTATTCCAATATAAACAGAATTTTTATCATTTGGCTTTGTCATTTTTTTCCCTTAACCCCCACAAATAGAAAATGAATAAAACAGAGATGGAAACCCCAGATAGATCTAATGATCACTAAAGTGCCACAAACACCAAGCAGCCAAGAGGAAGCATGCTTGAGGCATTCTGGGGGAAGGGCTCTTTTGCAAACACGTCTTGAGTCTCTCCTGGCCAAAGTGAGAGCAGTCACCATGTACTATGATTCCTGTGTACTGCAAGCCCATAACACAGACAGGGAGAAAAACAGCCCTTTATGTAGTATCACACATTAAGTTAATATAAACATTTTCAGCTCAAGACAGAATAGCACAATCGGATCTGAAAAAAAAATCTCTAGATTAAATCTCAGGCATACTGGCAAAATTGGTCAGGTATGGGGAAAGCAAAAGTTTAGAAAACGTCCAGGGGTCACAAAAGTGCAACAAGCAGTAACAGAAACCAGGCTTCCAAGGGGATGTAAACAAGAATTAAGATGTGGTATGTATGTGTACCAACTTCCCATCGTGAATGTAATCATCATGTACTGCAAACATACACTGATTAAAAAAAAAAACGACGGCAACAAAAAACATGCTTCCAGTATTTCACCCAGGTCCAGACTGCAGGTTCATCATAGCTTAAAAAGAAAAAAGCCGGGTATGTTGGCACATTCCTACAATCCCAGCACTCTGGGAGGCTGAGGCAGGAGAATCACAAGAACAACCTCAACGTGGTCAACCTAGTGGCTTAGTGTAACCGTCTTTAAAAAAAAAAATTAAAGGGTGGGCATGGTGGCATATGTAACTATAATCCCAGTTATTTGGGAAGCTGACACAGGATGATCCCTAAATTGCAAGTTTGTGGGCAATTTAACAACACTATCTCAAAATCAAATAAAACAGCTGAAGATGCAGCTCAATAGTAGAACACTTGCCTAGCATGCCGATCCTGGGTTCAATCTCAGCCAGGCAAAAAAATAAAAACCTAAAAAAAATAAAGCCAGGTGGAGTAGTATACCCAGATAATTCCAGTTACTCCTGGTAGCTGAGGCAGGACGATCCCAAACTCAAGGCCATCTAGGCAATTTAGGGAGACCCTGTCTCAGAATTTAAAAGGGCGGGGGATGTAGCTAAGTGCTAGAGGGCTTGTCTAGCATATTGAGTCCTGGCTCAATCCCAAGTATCACATAAAAAATAGAAAGGGGTGGGGCACAGCAGGAAGACAGGGATTCCAGAGTTAGAGCTACCACTAGCTCATCTGTGCCCTGAGCTGGCAGTGAGCTGTAAGACATGGCACAGGCTTTGGAGCCAAGGAGAGGACAGTTACACCCAAGCCCTGACCCTCTCTAACTACAAGCTCAGAGGAAAAAGGAAAGATGATCCCCCTCCCAGGCATGGAAGATGGAGAATGTTAAGACAAAATACCTTGGACAGAGTCTAGCATAAGGATTTGTTTTTTATACAAATGTCTGTATCCTTTTCTATCCACATGAGATGATTCAATTTTCCAAAAGTCCAATTCTAATTTCTTGGTCAAAGTAGATGTGATCATTTCTACTATGTTCCATTTCATTTTAGAGAACTAAATATATTGCTAAATGGTTATGAAGCCTAAAAGCCAAGTCTCCTAACATCTTACCAATTTGGCAAAGTTCTCTCAGATATATATATATACACACACACAAATCACCTCAGTAGAATAAATTTTATAATAATTTTTGTTCATAATTTAAAAACATAATATACATGTGAATGTGGTAAGTGCTTACATTTTGAGTAACTAGGGTTTTTTAAATCCCGTACTTAACACAGGGTCATAATTCAAATCCTAACAGAATAACTGCTTATCTTGGAAGATCTCAAATAATTTATGCATCTGTGCAGCCCTTTGAAAGTGTTCACTCATGTGACAGGACTGACGTTAACAGAAAACCTACCATCCTTCTCCAAAGTCAACATTACAAGCACAACCTCCATCCACGCTGAGACCCTTTCATAAATTCTGCAGACTGAGTAAGTATATTACACCACATTAGCTACACGTCGCTCAAGGATCACAATACTAAAAATTTAAGACAAACAAGACCACATTCGGAGGTTGGTCTAGAAGTAGTTACCAGTCAAAAGTATGGCCTAAGGCCCTCACACACCATAAAATCAGTGAAACTAATTGGGGTTCTTCAGCATCTGTGAAAAGGCATCTTGCTACCACTAAGGAATAAATCGGGGATGCAAATAATTAGTGCACCCTGAGGTGACAGTTAATTCCACTAGCCTATTTCACAGAAGAGTTTACAGAATTCCACTTCCCCCTACTCTGAGAGTACCAAAGGTGGAAATTCCACAGCTAGCCAAATGCCCCTTTAGAAAGATACCTCCACAAGTCCCAGTGTGGAAAGACCCTTCAACATACTGTACACCAACCGAAGCTCACATCAGCCTCTTTTTCCAAGCAGTCAAACCGTCTGAAACATTGTCTTTCTGTTCTTAACTTTTCCAAACACACACAAGCATGCGCACACACACAGGGAACACTCTCAACACAGGCTACAATACTGCGTGTTTTCTGTTCTGAAGTACAAAACAGTACCTGGAATTTGAGGAACGATGGCCCTGACCAAGTTTCATGCTTTGGTGAGGCAAGAGGCTGGAACTAAAAGTAAGATAAGCTGCCTTTTACAGCTTGTATTTTTCAGAAAAGCTGCCTATAATCAACGAGAAAGCATAAAACAGGAGACAAAAAACCAAAGCAAAACAAAACCCAACCCCAAACCCGTGCAATGTCTGATCTGGAAGGGAGTCATTTAACAGATGAGGAAATTGGGGCGTTGAGAGGGTAGGTAACTTGCCCAGGGTGACGGTTTATTTGGTGGCAAAGCTGGAAGTTGATTCCTGGTCGGAACTGAGTGCAGTCTCCCCATCCACCAAGCTGCTACCCCAACCAAGTAAGATGTTTTATAAAACTCTTCACTCAGGCTGTTAACATAAGGGTCCAATTATCATTTAAAGATCAGCCTGTTAGATAATAGCTCAAAAATTCCATCCATTTTACAGCGTTTACCAGAGTCATCTAATCTCGGGGGTGGGGGGAGCAGAGGCACGGGTGAAATCCTAATTCTAATCTGTCTCCTACGGGCAACCAAAGGGCTTGACACAGACAGGCCCAAGCGCCAGGATCCCCACCCACAAACCGAGGAGGGCGGCCGCGGCTCCGCACCGCTCCCCGCCCCCCAACTCGCTAAATTCCGGTCCCATCCCGCCGCAGGCTGGCCGATCCGCAACTCTCCTCTAACCACCACTTTCCCCCTCAAAAGGGATAAGGAGCTCTGAACCTCCGATCGCGCACCCCGCCCTGCCCGCCGCGGCGGGGGAGGGGGGAGAGAGCCCCATACAGGAAGTGCGTCCCGGCCCCGCCGGCCGGTACCTGCCCTCCGCCGCCAGCGGGCGAGGAGCGCCCGCGTCCACATGGCTTCAGGTGTTCGCGCGGCGATCAGCGGGCCCGTCCCTCCCTCGGCCCTGCGCCCGAGCCCCCGCGCGGCCCCTCCCCGCCAGCCCCAAGCCCGGCCCTCAGCCCGCCTGCCTCGCCTCCAGCCCGCAGCGAGGCGGCCAGCGCCGCCGGTCCCGGCGGGGCGGCCCGGGGCAGTCAGTCCAGTCGGCGCGCACCCCGGGCGCTGCCCGCTCACACGGCCGCCTCGGCTCCCAGGCCGCGCCGAGCAGGTACCTCCTCCCGCAGCTCAGCCGGGACCGGCGCCCGAGCCCGGCCGGACCCCTCAGTCCCGACGCCGGGCCGGGCCCCCTGCCCCTCGGCGCCCCAGGCCCGGCCCGGCCCCCTGCAGTTCGGCTCAGACTCCGGGGGCTCAGCACTCCATCCAGGTCCGGTCAGGCGAGGACCTCTGCGCGGCCCTGCCGGCCCGCCCGGCGCCCTCCCCGGCCCGGCGGCAGTTACCTGTGGGCACCCCCCGCCCCGGCCCGCGGCCTCCGCCGGGAGCGGGCGGGGAGGGAGCGACGGCGGCGGGCGGCGCTACGCGGGGTGGGGGTGGGGGTGGCTCCGTCGCCTCCAGCTCGGACGCCCGGGCCGGCGGCGGGGCGGGCCGGGGCCGCGGCCCCTCGAGGCTCGCTCCGGCCCGCGCGCTCGCTCGCTCTCTCCCGGTCAGGCGTGCCTCAGGGCGGGCTCCCCCGGCGGAGGCCGCGACCGCCTCGCAGGGGCCGAAAGCGGCTCAGCTCGGGGTTTTTTCTCTCCATTCTCCCAACACACAGGAAATAACAGAGCGTCAGGTGACTTGGCGCGGCCAATGGGGAGGCTCCGGGCTGCGGCGCGCGGGAGGGCGGGCGGGCGCGCGGCGGGGCGGGGCGCACGCGGGGGGCGGAACGGGGGGCGGGGCTGGCGGCGCGCGTGCCCACCCGCGTGCGGCGGCGTCCAGGCCCGCGCTCGCTGGGCCCTGGCCACAGAGACCCCCAACGTGGCGGCGGTGGTTGTGCCGGGTGTCATCCGTAGCTGTGGGGGACAGGTCGCCGCGCGCCCCGTACTGTCTTGGCCTGTCTCGGAGGGTGGCCGTGAGCCAACTTTCTGGGGAGTTGGTGGCCCAGAGTCTCTCACTAAGATTTCTGGAGCTTCCTGGAGTGTCCAGAGTCGCATTTCGGCAACCAAGTCCTGCGGGGCACAGGGCTGGCCTCCAGCCGCCATGCACCCTCTGCCGTCTGGGGAGCCAAAGGCCGTGCCTGGCTGGCCTTTATCGTTCTGTTGCCGGCTCTGGGTGTCCCTGGATGAACGACTTGGGCCATCTCTGAGCCTGAGTTTCCTCTGCCATAAAAACTGAGAGGGTGCAGAAACCCTGCCTGACTCACATGCGAAACAGACGCTCCACAAATGCTATTGCCCTCTCCTGCGGAAGAGCTGAGAAGCTGCGATGCCCGGCAGCCCGACCCTAGGTCCAGAATTGACGGGGAGGTCTGCACTGCCAGGATGTCACCCATCCCAGCCTTCCTTTTCCAGAGCCAAGTAAGGACTTGATGAATTTGCCTTAAGAAAAATCTCACCTGTAGAACAGCTACTGTGTAGATGTTGGTGCCATGTGATCCCTGCTATCCACAGCAAGACCAGTGAGAGTGAGATGTTTGAAGTATTTGCATCCTGCCTTCCACTCGCCCAGTAACCTGGCCAAATTATCTCCTCACTTTAGGCCTTCGTTTCCCATTGGTACACTGGGAGGGAGGAGAATTTGGATTAGATGTCCTTAATGTGAGCTAAAATTGCTAGCTCTAAATTAGACCCACATCTGCCCTAGATGTTAGGGGAGTGCGTGGCTTCCTCCTGCAGCAACCCAACTTGAAAGTGGCCTGAGATTGTAAAAGTGCTTCAGGCAGCAGGTCAAGCTGACAAGAGTCAGGTGTAGCACGGAACCCAGGTTTCTGTACTTTAGAGGTCTGCAGCTCCCCCAGGCCTAGATTTACCCTTTCACCCCCCACACTGGGTGAGAGCAGCTAATGGTTTGCCCTGCTTCCCGCCACCCAGGGAGGATCTGGGGATCCCAGGCAGGGCCCTGGATGGTTCTGGGCCCCCTAGCAGGAGGATGTGGTTAGAGAAGGTAGCGATTTCTGGCTTCGGTCCAACCTCACAAAGTGGGGGCTGGCTCCAGCACAGGTTAGGACTATTCCTGGGGATTGATTCCCTAACACCTTCTGCATGCCAGGCAGGGTGCCAAGCTCTTCCAGAGCAGAGCTGAACAGGCTACCAGGCCCTGCCCGCTGGCTGGTCCCATTGTTCTTGTAACTGTGAGTTTCATTTTCAAATTCTCAAGCACCAAGTCTTTTAAAAGACTAGTGCCTGGCTTCAGCCTGGGTCAGGGTGGCAGAGGGAGAGAAAGATAGGAGGGACTCTCAGCAAAATCACGTTTCTGGTCAAAACTGGGAGAATCCAGAGGTGCTCCCTCTGGATGTTAGGGGCACCCTCAGCTTCTTGAGAATTCATGAAAAAGGGAAGCCCTTTTACCTTACTGCCTCCTGTGCCACAATTCTTACCTTCCTTCTTCCCCACCTCACTTTGTCTCAGGGTAGGAGGGGCTGGGAGGGCCACAGCTGAGCCTCGGATTCAATCAGGAAAGATTGCAGGCAGATTGCTGGCTCAAGGCTCTTGTTTGCCTACTTCCTAAAACCAGCCTAAGCCTGAAGCCTCCTCCCTGTTCTTCCAGACCCTGCTGGAACACTGTCCAGCTGACCTCTGCCTTCCCCAGTCCTACAGCAAGGCCAGCCGGGCCTCTCAGCCCCTGGTGACCTGTCACTTTCAGTCCGTTTTGGAGGCAGAACTGACATAAACATCATGGTCAACAGAGTATTATGCTGTGTGGCTTTGGGCAAGTCACTTCACTTCTCTGAATATTGGCTTTTTTAGCTGTAAAATAGGGATGATATTACCTTACCAATGAGTAATTATAGGAATCTAAAAAGAGGTATATGAATAACTTGTTACAGTAGCAGGCAGGTATCAACACTAGTTACAGTACTGCGATGTGAACACAATGTAGCACATGAGCTGCCTGAGCCCAGAGAGGTTAAGTCATTGCCCAAGGTCCCACCGTGGCTGGAGCACAACTAGGAGCCCTTTCTTCTTTGATCTCATTTTTTGTCTCAAATGTATGAATCCTGTTTTTCCTTTCATACTTTCTGGTCTGAAGAGAAAAGCAGATCAGCTGTTGTTTTTCCCCATTTCTCTTAGCCCCATCCACTCAAAAACTACTTATTGAACTGAATCAGTGTGTATCAATTCCAGAGGCAAAATTAATCCTTTCCCTCCTCCCCTGGCTCAAAGATGGCTTTTGGAAGCCCTGTGTCACTCCTTTTATTACGAACTCCTCTGCCCTCCTCCAGGCGCCTGGGCCGCTCCGGGATTACAAATGGAGCCTTCTGCCTCTAGGTCACTGATTCCACTACCATCTGTCAGTGTGGATTGATTGAGGAGCCTGGCCCTGCTCAGCAGATCAGTGACTTGTGCAAAGTGAGCCAGAGCGCTGGTTCTTTCGCCAGCAGGCTGATGTCCTTCCTCTCACTGGCTGGCTCTCCTGGGCACCCAGACAACCCTCACCTTTATCCTTCAGCAGGCCAGGCTCTCCTTCCTCATAGGAGGAGCCACCTGCAAATGACTCTAGCATACCAAGGGGGAAGCCTGGCATCCCAGGGGGCCTTACCTCCAGTCTCCCAGGAGGCACCTTACAAATCTCAGGTTGCCAGAGCCAGAAGCTCCTCACAGCACCCTGCTGAGCCTGTCCCAAGCCAGGCACTTTCCCCAGGCAAAGCATAAAGCAGAGGTAGCCTGGTGCTTTGTGGGCACAAATGCCCTCATTCCACAGGAGCTTTGGTGGCCTAGGAGGCTCTGAAAGGGGGGAGAGGGCTCAGAACAATCCTTTGTACCAAGGTCAGGGAAGGCTCTAAAGCTGGGCTGGGGTCCCAAACAGAGGGCCGGGGAATACCAAGATGGGAGAGCATGTGCACTGACACCAGGCAGCTGCTGTGCCCAGCCCACCGTACCCAGTGCAGAAAAAAGAAATAAGGCTGCAGAGGCAAACAGGGGTGGGATACTGAAGGGCCTTATGTCTGTGACATACATTGCATGAATTTGTTTCATGGGGTCTCATGGTGACCTCTGCCTCCAGGATCGAAGCTGTGGCTCTCACTGAGCTGTTAGTAAATATGTTCACTCTGCTACTGGACTATGCATTTCTGCCTCCCTCCCGTGTTTGGCATCCTAAGCAAGGTAGGGCACCAGGTCCACAAAAATCGTATGTTCATGATGGCGATACAGCCCAGAGAATTCCAGGCTCACGATGAACCAGGCACTGGGCACATCTTCCTTTATCATCCCACTTAATGACTGCGACAACCTGTTGAGGTTGATATGGATGTCACATCCCCCATATTACAGAACGGGCTTTCTGAAGTGGAGAGAGTCTAAGTAATTTGTCATAAGTTACCTAGCCTGGAAGAGACAGAGCTGAGATTTGAACCCAGGCCTTCAGAAGTTGCACTCTGAACCAACACACTTCTCAGCACTCAACAAACACAGGAAAGATAGCAACAGATGGTGGGTCCATTGCTTGGTGAGTCCAAAAGTCTGCAGGTAGACAAGGAACTAGATATCTGAGGGCAGTAGCATCAGCATCATCAGCACCAGCCTCTCCTCACAGTGATGTATACAGCAGGCCCTGGAGACTGGGCAGTCTGGGGGCCTCCGGCCTCATCCCACTCCTGGAGGACACTGGCCTGCCCACCACGCAGCAGCCACTGTACACCAGCTCGCTCATGTTTGTGCAGGGGAGTGGGGAGAACACCTGAGCAGGTACCAGGAAACTGGGGAGGTCACCCTTGCACCTGGATACTCCCTGTCCCTAGTGGCTGGACTCTCCCTGGGCAACCACTGGGGTTGTGCTTGGACCAGCTTGGTCTCACCAGTGTGCATGTGCCTGTGTCCATGTGTGCATTTTCACCAAATCATCCAATGGCTCTGAGTCTCGATTTCTTCATCTGCAAATTGGGAGGGGTCTGGGCCAAGTGATTTGCCTGCCTCCTTTCTAGGTCAGGTCCTCTGTCTGGGTGATGTCACGCACTCCTCACCACAACACTGTGAGGCAGAGATTGTTATCTTTGTTGGACAAAGCAGGAAACGGGTGCAAGGAGAGACTAAGAAATTTGTCCCAAGTCACACAGCTAACAAGAGGCAGGGCTGGGATTTGAACCCACCCAATCATTCAGAGCACCACAAAGAGTTACATAAAGATGAAATGATCTAACAGTCTAGAGACAAAAGCAGGCATTAACCACTTCACCTGCATTAACTCATTTAACCCTCACAATGAACCTGGGAGGCGTGTATTGTTCTGACTTCATTTTGTAGGCAAGGAAACTGAGGCCCAGGGCAGCTAGGAGGGAAGCGTGTGAGCTGGAATTCGAACCCAGGCGAGGGGGGCTGCAGAGCCCCTGCATCGCTTTATCATGAGATAACAATAGGGAGGTTCCATTGGGATTATTTCTGCTTGAAAGCTCAAGACTTTTAGCCACATCATTGTCTGGGCTCCACAGGAAGGCAGTGCCACATGCTGAGGCATGCTGGGAAAAGACTTTGTTCCATCCTGTTTTGTTGACATGCTCTTCATTTTTAAGCCTGAAACCCAAGCTTCCTGCTAAGAATTCAAACCGTGGAGAAAAAAACACAGCGATGCTAACGGCCACTACTTCCTGAGCCTCTGCGCTCCCCATGCTTGGGGCTCCAAATGTGTCATTTAACCTTAACCTCCACAATGCCTCAGCAGCTAGCACAGCAGCCAAAGGAACGGAAGCCCAGAGTTGCTGAGAAGGTGCCCCGAGGTGCTCAGCCACCCAGTGCCTCCAAGATTTGCCCTCAGCTCCTTCTCCCAGATCCTGGCTCTTGACCTTAGCGGTGGCCTCTTCACTGAGCATTTCATGGAAATGTTCCCGCTCACCTTGCACCCTGTGCTGGTTCCTCAGCATCGCAATGTCTGGGCTGCTTAGAAGGCACCAGACTCCGCAGGCGTGTGCAGAGCTGGATGCTGCCTTCTTGACAAGGGGGGCTGAGAAGTGGGGAACCCGGAGCCCCTTCCACTCTGTCTCCCTCCAGTGCCTCCAGAATGGCTGCCCTGCCACCAAGGCAGCCGTCTTTGGGGAGGATCCTCGATGCGGCCCCGCAGCTCCCCAAGCTCTCGAGGCTAACTGCCAGAGCATGTGTGCGATGCTGCAGCAGCAGAAGGTGCCAGGGGCCAGCGCACCCGCCAGCTCTCAGTTTATCCTCGTCCTCCACTGTGGCCTCTTTTCCCAGCCCGCCCATCCCTGCAGCCAACTCATATCAGTCCCCCACTGGATCTGACCTTCCTACCCCAGCCCTGAAGTTTTAGGTGGGTGCTGAGTGGCCTTGGAATTCATGTTCATTCCTATCCTCCTAGAATTTGAAGTCCTCATCTGTTCCACCCAGGAGTTGCTTTCCCGCCCCATGCCTGCCTGCTCCCAAGGAAGACATGCCTTTTCCTCTCTCTTACAGGCTGAAACTGTACCCTCCCTCAAGTCTCTCTCAAGTGCCATTTCCTCCACGAAGTCCTACCTTTGTTATTATCATTCAGTTATTCATTCAACAAACACCAATTGAGCCTTTAGCCTGTGCCAGGCTTTGAGTCCCAGAGTTCCTGCTGTAGTGGTTGTGATCCCGAGACTAAATGATGCAGTTGGAAGAGAGCTCCAGGGAGAAGCAGAGGCACTGCATAGGTGAAGGCCCGAGCCGGGGGAATAAGGAGATCTCCAGGAAGTGAAAGGAGGCCCGTGTAGTAGAAATGAAAAGAAGCCAGGCATGGTGGCCTACATCTGTAATCTCAGCACTCTGGGAGGCTGAGGCAGGAGGATGGAGATCTTTAAGTCCAGTCTGGGTGATTTAGCAAGATTCTGTCTAAGAAAATTTTTTAAATCAAAGGCCTGAGACTATAGCTCATCCATAGGTTCAATTCCCAGTACAGAAGGAAAAAAAAATGAAAAATGAAAAATTTTTTTAAAAAAGGAAAGGAGAGACTTGAGATGTAGAGAGAGCACAAAGGTACAGGCCATAGGAGGCTTTGGGGCTTTACCCTGAAGCAAAAGAAGGAGCGGTGGACTCTGAGCATGGCACAGTGGCCCATATTCATCACACACCATCCTGCTGCCGACTGTGAAGGCCCAGGCCCTGTGCCAGGTCACCAGCCCTGAGGGGGAGTCTTCCAGTCCTTCCTCCTGGACTGAGCTCAGAGGGGCGGGCTGGCCTCTGATCACCTGGCCTCATCTGATCAGCCAGCTCAGGCCCAGCCCAAGGAGCTGTCCCCAGACTGCAGTGGACCGAGTTAATGGCCAGGACAACCTACTTCCTCAAAGATTTCCCCCACGGGGCAAGGCCGCCCACCAGAGGGATTTTCCACATTCTCTGGAAGTTACAGTGCTCAAGGAAAAGCGGGGCTGCAACTCAGGGAGCCTTCAGGGCAGAGCTGACCTGGCACTGATGTCCACAGCAAGCCCGCATATGGCACGATACCATGCCAGACCTGCACCTGGTCATCTTGTGAGTGACCAGAGAAAGAACAGAGATTTCACAGCGGTGAGGTGTTTTCAGGTTTACAAAGTACATTTCACTTGAGCATTCCCACACAGTCAACCCTCTGACATGGGTATGGTTACTGCTCTGTTTTACAGATGGGATAACTGAGGCCCTGGAAAAGAGGATCCCTAGCAAGTTATGACAGTCAAGACTAGCACCTGACCTAAGTACACCTCCTATAGTGTTAAGAGGGCTTTGCAGAAAAAAAAAAAAGAAATTTTTTTAAGCCATTTAAATTGAGCATGGCACGCCTATAATCCCAGCACTTGGAAGGCTGAGGCAGGAGGATCATGAGTTCAAGACCAGCTGAGCTACACTGTGACTTCAAGGCCAGCCTGGACTACCTATTGAGACCCTGTTTCAAAAAAAAAAAAAAAAAAAAAGCCAGTGAAGTGACATATTTCATCAGGATGTCTGTCACGCCAGCAGTGGGAGCCAACACACCAATTCTCAGAGGCTGCTCCCCCTCTGCGTCAGATCCGCACACTCAGCCCCAGGCTGACAGCAGAGCGCAAGAGGAGCCTCCCTGGGCTCGGCGCTGCATACAGCAGGTGCTTGGTAAATCTTGAGTGAACCACGGTATCACCTGCCTTGACTCGCATCCTTCTCAGGTGTGGAAACTGAGGCTCAGAGCCTGAGATCATGCAGCCAGTGAGGGGCAGGGACAGGACGCGAGGCCTGCAGCGCCCTTACCACTCCCGAGCATGGTGAAGTGCAGTTGTGCACAAGCAATGACAACCCGGCAAGGTAACAAATTTGTCCTCAGCCTCTGCCCTGCAGCCCCTGGGCTCCCAGCATGCCACCTGCCTCGGCTCCTTCTTGCTGCCAGGTGGGGTATAAAAGAGCTCGACAGCCTCCCAAAAGCTGGGACACTCAGCTCTCTCATCGGTGGGACAGGGACATTGGCAAGGCCCGCCATGGAGGGCTGCACCCAACACCCGCTGAATCGGTGACCACCACTCCCCCCCACCCCCCGTCAAAGGCTGCTTCTGTTATCCCAGCGCAGGTGCCCCAGGAGGTGGGGTCATTCACACCACCAGCCAACAAGCTCAGGGAGTGAGGCCCGGGGCACGAGGTGGGCTGAGAGGTGGAGGGACAAGAAGGACAAGGGGGTGCTGGGATCCTCGGTGGCCGTCAGCCTCTGAGCCAGCTGTGGGCTAGGCATGGCTCGCTGGCTCTACAGATAACCGCGCCTTGCTACTCCCCACGTGCAGCACATGGCAGGGTGCACTTGGGCCTCATGGGGCCCCACCCTACCTGGGGGCAGTGCTGGAGGAAGTGGGAGGAACAATATGAAGGCCCTGCGGCGGGCCACCTGCAGGCTACAGGGGAAGAAGGCACCCTCACCCATGGGCAGATGGTGCTGCTCAAGTCACAGCCCACCTGGAAACCATCCAGGAAAGTCAGGAACAGGAGCATCGAAGCCCCTTAGAGCAGCAGGGACTTGAAAGGTAAGAAGACCCACATCCCCACTGAACAGATTGGGAACTCAAGGCCCAGGAAGGTGACCACGGTGTACAAAAAGCCCCACACTGTATGGATGGCTCTGACGCATATGAGAAGTACCTGGCCCCAGGCAGCTCGTTTGAGGGGTGAGTGGGCCCTTGCCGGTCCCCAGGCCTCACACTCCAGCCACGCACTGCCCTTTGGTCTTGCCCACTCTGACAGAGGGACCTGGTTTAGCCTTCTCTAGGAACCACCAAATCTCTGGGGCTCTTCCCCTGAACACTTTTGGTTTGGGATGCCCAGCCCCCACCTTGCCCTCACATGTAGCTCAGAGCAAGGAGGTTGTTAAATAAGCTAGTATTTAGGTGGACAGATGATGCCTGCCTAATTCACAGTAAGTGTTTAAAAGTCTGAGTTGGCATGATGATCACTCCCATTTTATAGTTAAGAAAACTGAGGTTCAGAGGGACTGCATGATTGGTCTACAGACACTAGGTGCTGAGCCTTCACTCTGTGGGCTTTTGTTTTTTTTAAAACAGGGTCTCACTATAGTCCAGGCAGGTCTTGATCTCGTGATTCTCCTGACTCAGCCTCCAAAATGCTGGGATTACAATTGTGCACCACCATGCCCAGCTTTTACTAGGCTAATTTTTTTTTAAACAGGGAATTGAACCCAGAGCCTGACCTATATCCCCAGCCCTTTCTTATTTTGAGACAGGATCTTCCTAAGTGGCTAAATTGCCCAGGCTGGGCTCAAACTTTCAATCCTCCTGCCTCAGCCTCCCAGAGTGCTGAGAATACAGGCATTTGCCATGATGCCCAGCTTAATGGGCTTTTTTTTCTTAAGCTAAAAATTATTAAGTGCCTACCAGGAGCCTACTCTGGGCTGACAACCCTGTGATAAGCAGCTCATGTAACTTCCACCACACTGTGACGGCAGTATTCCAGCCCTTCAAATCTGGGACGGGGCGGGGACCTTGCCACTCCAGAGGCATCCAGGCACCCCAGGGGCCAGACTGGAGAAGTGGCCCGGGGAAGCATCACACATGACAGCCCTTTCACTGGGCCTCCAAACCTCTGCCCCCAAAGCCTCGGCTCCAGCTCAGGTGGCCTGGGCCAGTCCTAGGCCCCAGGAGTCCTGAATCCAAATTAGAAAATCCAGCACAGCCCTGGGTTCAATCCCCAGCACTGCAAAAAATAAAGTCCAGGTTAGCCCCTAAATTCAAGTATAGAGCACCTGGGAATCCCAATGCCACAATGCAGCCAGGAAGGCCTGACCTGGGAGGACCAGAGGAGGCCAGCTCCGCAGGGTCCTGGAGAATGCGACTAAAAAGTTAAGTCCTAAACACATCCAGACAATGAGCTGGTGATGACCCAGATGTTCAAGTGGAAACTTCCTCCAGAACTGGCTCCCCTGCCCAGAGAAACTGCCCCCTTCTTCCACCCACCTCACGCTGTCTCCCTGCCCTGCCTCTTACCGCCTGGAAGCTCTGCTTCCCTCCCTGCCTTAGCCTGGCAGATTCCTCCTGGCTCTTCAAGGCTTTCAAAAGCCTTGAAAGCCTTCACCTACTCTGTGAAGCCTCCTTTGATTGCCCTGTTAGAATTCACAGGAGAACCTCAGAATCATTAACTGAACCACACCCACCATTAACTGAGTACCTTCTATATGCAGACACTGCACCTGCAGTCTCCTTAATCCCCTGCAGGAAAGGATCACTGCTCCCAAGTCACCCACCACCTTTTACACCTGGAGCTCTGAGACTGAGTCACTTGCCCAAGGCCACACAGTGAGCACACATTCCTGAAACATGCAGCTAGGCAGGCCACAACACAGGACTGGCTCACTCCAGACCGCTCAGGGTCACCACAAGGGGCGTGTCTGTCTCTGGGTGCCAAGGGGTGCCCCCTCCAAGTGGGCAGGCACTCTGTGAAGCTGGGCAGGGTGTGGTGGGCGACAGGACCAGCCTGAAGTTCCTAGCACCTCTGGCCAGGAGGTTCTTGAACCCAGGGCCTGGAATAGACCCAATACGTTGGCCTGGGGGAGAGCCTGGCCACACCAACTTCCTTTCTGCACAGAACCCTGCAAGCTCTCAGGTTGGCTCAACCCAAGAACGAGGCTGTGCACATGGGCAGCTGCTCCTCATACACCCGGCGCCCAGCTCAGGTTTGAGGCCCCCTCACAGGCATGGCGGCAAGCTTGCCCTCAAGCGCTAGTGTCTGTAGGGGAAAAGCCCCAGTGGGTGCATTTGTCCAAAGGAAGTGAACCCATCATGCTGTCTGGGGGGTGGTAGCATGTAGTTGTTCCGTCCTGGTGGTCCCACTTCCTGGGGCACTGCCAAGCCTGGATCTCAGCCCTTGAGCTCCAGGCACAAACCTCTTCTATGCTCAGCTCTGAGCAGGTGCCAGGGATGCCTTCAAAGCCCCTGTACCTCAGATGCCCACCCAGGCTCTACACCTAAAAGCCCAACAGGGTGCTCGCTTCGGCAGCACATATACTAAAAGCCCAACAGGGAGACAGACCCACCAGTCTGGTCAGGGCTGAAAGAGGGCATGCGATGGACAAGGTGCAGGCCTCAACCCCCCCCCCAGGTCAAGGGCAGGGGCAGCATCTTAGAGGAGAAACTAAGTCCAGAGGTCTTGGCCAGGCACAAGAGGAGAAAGTGAGGTCCAGCAGAGGAACCAGCTCTGGGAGAAATGGGATGAGAATGTGGGCCACAGCCTGAGGTCCACTGTATGATGCGCCCGACCCTGGCCACAGCTTTCCCCAACCCTCCACCTGTTGAGAGCTCCTGCCCCAGGCCTGAGCTCAGCCTGGCCCTAGTCAAAGCCACTCTGTATACTCCCTGGAGGCCTGCTCCAAACAGCCTGACACCTGTGTTCCTGTCACTGCACCTGCCTGAGCCCTCGGGCAACCCAGAGTCTTGGGCTTTGGCTGCTTCCTGGCCAGGGACAGGCTAGAGCTCCCTGCCCCAGTGGGCCCATCAGTGGAGTCAAGGTCCCATGACACTTTGCCAACATTCCCTATCAGGTCCAGCCAGCACTGCAGCAGGGACATGCCCAGCCCTGGCCTTCCATCTGGGAAGCCCCAGCTCAGCCTCAGCCCGGAGCTACTGTCACCAGGCACTCTTGGAAAGCAGCAGTGGGCAGAAGTAGCCTTCGGAGACCTCAGGCTGCCCAGCCTAAGAGACCAGTGGACTGGTGACCCCGGCTGGGGACAAGGAGACCTGGGCAGGATGCAGGTGCCATGGGGCAATGGCTGGGGGCAGGAGAGCTGCCCAGGCCTCCTGTGGGGCAAACAGGGGCTGGCGAGCCAGCCAGGAGGGGGCCCAGCTCCTTCCGCCATGCTGGCCTGTCTCTCTCCAGCTCTTCACTGTGAGATAAATGGAAGAAGCACACACCAGGCAAAAAAAAAAAAAAAAAGGAGGAACAAATAAAACCCCAAAGCGCCTGCACAGGCTCCCTCAGTGGGTCCAGGCCAAGGCCTTGGCCTGGGTTACTTGCTGCTGCTTTTCCCGGGAAACCACTGGTGCCAAATTTGCATTTACCACAAACAGAGACAACACAATGTCATAATCCTTCTCCTGTCATTCTCCCCTCTCTTCCTCCTCCCACCTCAGACACACACACGCTAACACAAAATGACGGCTCCCTCGACAGCCTGAATGAGCAAAGCCCTCGATCTGCTTCTTAATTGTTGGCATTTCTCTTCGGCCCGTGCTTGGTGCCCATCGCCCAACTCACATCGGACCACCCACTGCCCCCTCCTTTGTCCTGCATCACCGCTGACAAATGGCCTGCTGGAGGTGAAAGAATGTCTGGAAATAACGGGGGGGAGGTGAGAGGAAGAAGGCAGCCCCCACCTCCTTCAGTCTCTGCACCTCACTGCTGGGGTCCTGGCCGAGGACGGCTGCCTGACCGGAGGGTAGGGTGACAGGGACAGGAACTCGGCCCCAGGGACCCTGACCCAGGGCCTTACCCTTCACGCCCCTGCTGCTGCCCTGGCCACTGTGCTCCCAGAGCGGCCCCTCGCACTCCTCCCCTCCCAGCCGCCCTCCTGGGCACCGCTCCGAGCATCCCCCACGCTCCCCTCCCTCCATCGCTCTTTATGGCAGTTTCAAAGCTGCAGCCGCCACTCGAACAGCTGCGGCCTTTTGATGGGGACAAGGCAGTGAAGGCCGCCTGGGAGGCCCTTGCCCAGCCCGACCCTGGCCCAGCTGGCCCCTGCCAGCCCCCGGGGAGCCTGGGGCCAGGGTGGCGCGGCGCGGCAGAGCGCCCAGGAGGCACGCCTCACACACCAGAGCAAACTTTCAGGACCGGGGGAAAGCACCGCACGCCTTACCTTTGCAGCGGCATCCTCCCCTGGCGCTTGCCCCAGACCCCCTGACAGCCGGCTGGCCTGGAGGAAGATAACTCCCCAGCTGAGGCTCGGGAGGAGGGGAAAGGGGAAAATGGAGAAGAAAAAGGGAAAGGGCAGTTTCTCCTCTCTCAGTCTCAGCCTCCTCGCAGCTCCTCCTGCCCAAGCCGGCAAGTGAAGTCACAGGGCCGAGGCGGTGACATCAGCTGAGCCTCTGACATCACAGCCCCTGCCGGATCTCACCTCTGTAGGGTGGAGATGGAGGAGCAGCAGGGAGGAGGGATGGATGGATGAGGAGGGAGGGGAGCACCGATCCCTCCATCGCTCTCAACTGCAGAGAACGTGTGCCAGCGTGGGGGGGTGGGGAGGGGCGGGAGGCACATCTCTAAAGAATACGTTTTATCTCCATAGATAGGGGCGATTATGTGTCTATTTATAATTGGCCCCAGAGTGAATGGTTTAAAAGGGGTGAACACCCACCACGGGAGCAAATCAGTGCTCACTGCTGTGCTTGGAGGTCGTGGGGTAAAGGTGAGTGTGACAGCTCATAGAGCACCTACTACGTGTGAGGGACTCATGTCCAGCACCTTGGATGGTGGACACAAAGGCCAGCTGGGGAAGGGCCTCACCGAGGCTGCACAGCAGAATATGAGCCGTGATTTGAGGACAGGAGTCCCACAGCAGGTGGAAAAGGGCTGCTCAGAGCCAGCCAAGGGCCCCAGAGGTTGAAGGACCAGCCGCAGCTTGAGGGCCCTGTGAGCCTTCACAGGCCACTGAAGTTACTCAGCCTTGCCTCTGATACTTAGCCCAGGTGACCCTCAACAGAGGTAGGTATTGGAGGGGAAAGGCAGAGCAACTCCAACTGCCCCGTAGCACAGGCCCCATTGCAGGGAGGTGGCAGTGGAGGCCTGGTTTAGGATCTGCCCCTCGGTGTCTGGCAGCAGTGCTAGTTCCAAAGGGCTGAGTACCTACTCTGTGTGGCCCAGCACCTGGCACTTTGCGGTCTCCCTCTTACCCATGGCATAGCCCGAGAGGTAAGCACCAATGCCTTGTGTGCAGAAGGGGCACCAAAGCCTGGGAAGTGCTGGGACAAAACAGGGACCCACGTGTCCAGGACCTGACTTGGGGCCATGGCCAAGTCCTTGGCCGGCAGCGACCTTGGCATGGACCTCCTGCTCCACGGATGCTCATGTCAGCCCCTGTCCAATACCCACCTCTTTTTTTTTTTTTTTTTGGTGCTGGGGATCGAACTCAGGGCCTTGTGCTTGTGAGGCAAGCACTCTAACCACTGAGCTAGATCCCCAGCCCACTCACCTCCTCTTCAGACAATCTCCAAGCTCCAGCCTTGCCCAGAGAGGAAAGACACACAGCTCCCCACCATGCTCACTTCAGCCCTCAACAGCACCTTCCACCTGCCCTGGTGCCACGGGGCACCTGCACTGCTCACCACTGGCTGCCCCAAACTCGGCATGTGCCTGCATCTGAGCCTCACACCTGACATTGGTGAGAGCCTACTAAGTGGGAATTTCATCCTTCCCATGTCAGCATGTCAGGGATACAGAGCATCAAGCTGCTCCTGGTGTCCAGAAAGTACTTGCATCCCTCCTCGCCTCTCCCAAACCCTGGAGCTAACAGTCTCACCTCAGTCCTGGGCCCCCCACCATGGTGCAGAATCCACCCCAGCCACTCAGTAAACCCGGCCAGTAATTGATTCTAGTCAGAGAAGACGTGCTTGCAAGTGTGAGCAAGAAAAAGAGGACAGACGCCTTCACTCAGTTCTCCAAACGAACCCTGCTTTCTCTTGCCTGTGGGCCTTTGCACCTGCTGCACCCTCTGCCTGGAATGCTTTCACCTCTCCCCACTGCCACCCTCTCCCTTGGTATCTGAGGGTCTCAATTTAGATGTCATTTCCACCGAGAAACCCAGCCCAAGTTAGATGCTGCTTTCCATGTTTGCCCCATCCCACCAGCAGCCCATAAGGTATTGAGAAGCGGTGGGAAGGGACAGGGGCTGGGAGGCAGACTGCTTGGGTTCAAATCCTGGCTCCCCACCTGGCTGTGCTGCCACAGACAAGCCACTTCCCTGAGTCTACTTCTCCCTCTATGAAGTTGGAAGCAACAGTAGCAGCACCCCCAAGCAGGTCTCAACACAGGCAGACCCTCACCAACCCCAGCAGAACCGTACCTGCCTGTTCACCTGCCTGCCTGCCTCCCTGCAGTGGGGCTTCGAGATGGACCAAAGACACGGTCTCTTTTGTCCTCTGACCCTTGGCATAGTGCCTGCACAAAGAAGACACTCAAGAAACACATGTTGAGGACACATAGGCAAGATTGGAGGAAACAATGGACTGGAAGGTTTTTCATATACAGTCTCACTATCTAATCTAAACTGGCCTTGAACTTGCAATCCTCCTGTCTCAGTCTCCCAAGAGCTGGATTATAGGCATGCACCACCACACGCACCTTGGACTGGAAAATTTTAATTCAGTTTGGCAGCCATCTATATTGGATGTCTGGTTTTAAATCCTGGCTCTACCACTTCCTTTCTGTGTGACCTGAAGCAATTCATTTAACTTCTCTGGATCACATATGCCCCACTTGTAAAATGGGAGTAAGAATAGAGCCTACCTTATAAGACTGCTGTAAGAGGACATAAGATAAGGAATGCAAAATGCTAGAGCAGTGTAGACACTTAGCAGGAGGCAGATCTGTGTTTGCTGCCATCATTACTACTTTATCTGATGAGGGTGTGTGTGGTGCCCCAGCAGACAGCGCAAAACAAGAGAGATGGAGTGAGCAGGGGGAAGGAAGTGAGCTTCAGAGGAACACATGCTGGGCTCCTGTACATACCACGCCTCACCTTCTCCCTCTTAAAGCAGAGTTACACTTGACTTCCCTGATGTTTTCAGTGCAGAATCTCAGACAAGGCATATAACAAACGTGCCTACTAGCACAAGGCTAGGCACTTGGTAGAATCTACACAGTAAATGTGGGTTCCATCCAGTTCCTTGAACCACAGACACACACACACACACAATTAGGCAGTAACTTCTCAAATACCCCAACATGAGCAAGATCACAAGCCAAGAGCACAAGATGCAGAAAAGGGCTTTAGAAGGGACTGCAGCTACATGAGGAGGCAGCAGGTAAGGCTTCCTGGAGGAGGATGGGAAGGGACAAGGAACCAAATGCATAGACAGGGCAGAGGGGGACCCACCCCAAAAGCAAAGCTGGCATCCAAGGCAGCAACTCCCAAGCACACTTGAGTGGCGGGACCCTGTTGCCTCTGTTTGGGAGCCCAGGTTCTGGGAAGCATGGTGGCGGAACCAGCGGGTTCCAGGAGCACCAAGCCTCTGGGGAACAAGGCTGACAGCACAGAGACCAGAACAACTGAGGTAGGAACGAAGCTGGAATTATCTGGTCTAGCTATTTTGCAGACAAATAAACCAAGGGTAGCAGGACTGAAATGAGTTACCCCAAGTCACACAGCTAACAAAGAGCAGAACCAGGATCCAATCTGGGCTGTCTACCTCAAGTCTGAGTTTTTTTTGTTTTTTTGGTGCTGGGGATCGAACTCGGGTCCTTGTCCTTGCAAGGCAAGCACTTTAACCGCTGAGCTAAATCCCCAGCCCCCAAGTCTGAGTTTTTAACCCATACCCTCTACTGCCTCTCAGAACCTGTAGCTACCTCCCCACAAGCACGCATGCGCCCATCCCTCCCCTCATGTACGCACGCATGCGCCCATCCCGCCCCTCGCATACGCACACATGCGCCCATCCCTCCCCTCGCGTACGCACGCATGCGCCCATCCCTCCCCTCGCGTACGCACGCATGCGCCCATCCCTGTCTTTATGCATGCAGGTACTCAGGCAGTGCTTATTCGAGGTCCCACTGTTCCAGGCACAGAGGTGTCAGCAGTGAAGGCACAGCCACCCCACAGAGCCATGCCTGCCTTGCCCTAACCCCGCCACCTAGCACCATCCCCAGCTGGTTTAGAGCTCACTAAAATCAGTCCTGGAAAGCCCAGTTTCAAATTTAGCTGTGCAAGACCACAGACCACTCTACTCCTGGGAAACCACAAGCCAACCCCTTTCAAAGGCCATTACATCACTTGCATGGGAAAGGGGGAGTGAAGACGATTGATCAGCATCCATTTCTGGACAGAATGATGAGTTGCATGGAGGGCTGAGGCCTTAGGAGCAAGGGAAAAAAAGAAAAAAAAAAAAAAGACCCTGCAAATAAAATGTGGAAATGGTCAGTCCACGGGGCTTGAAGCAATTGAGTGAAAAAGTGCAACAGTTGAATGCTGTCACCATGAGGGCTTTTGGCAAGCCCAGCCCCCTGGGCGAAGAGGAAGCAAGCCCCCTGTAGGTGCCAGGTGCCCTTTAGGAGTCCCTCAGAGGCTCCCAGACCTTTTCTTGCTGTTCCAGGACCCCTGCACTATTCCATCCCAAAGGACTGGCACAACTGTCCTATTCCACGGATGAAGAAACTGAGACTCAGAGAAAGGAAACTTGCCCAAGGTTAACACAGGCCTGGTTGGCTCCAAAGACGGTGATCCTCCCTTAATACCAGGTCTGCCTTGGGTTTAGGCCTTCCCTGGTCTTTGGTTTTCTCGATTCTTAAAGTGAAGATGCTGGGGAAGATCAGGAAGCATCCTTCCAGGCCTGGCATTTGGGGAGGCCAGACTGAGGCTGAGGAAGGATGAAGGGCCAGGCAGACAATCTCCAATTCATACTGCCACTAGTTTCACCTTACCTCCACCAGTACCCCGGGTTAGACTATGGAACAGCCCCAGAACGACTCAGTTTAAAACAGGATTCAGCTTTTTTGGGCTGGGCCTCCGTTTCAGGGAGGGGAGGTAATTTTATGCCCATTTTATAGATGGAACCACAGATTCCAATCAGTGCCTGCCTGCCCACTGCATCCCCTCTATACACTCTGGGAGGGTTCGGACGACAGATCTACCATTTCCCGAGGAGTAGAGATAAGGCAAAAGGAATTGGTAGTTGCCAAAGTCAGATTATTAGCAGATTTATTAACAATGGTTTTCCAAGGTCTGCACATACAGAGCTACTCCTCCAAATGCTCACACCTCATTTCTTCCTCTACAAAGTGGGACAGGAAGATCATTATTTTCAACTGGGATAGTGGGGCAGAATCACACATTCCATTTTACAGATGAATAAACTGAGACCTAGGAAGGTGGTGGTAAGTGGGCAGGGACACTACAACTCAGGATCTATGACCCAGAACTGAAGAGAGCAAAGGGAGAGAAAGGCCTGGGGGGTGGGTGCTGGGTGGGCTGTGATTCTGAACAGCACACTTCTGTCAGCTGGCAGTCTGCCAGTGGCCATAAACAAGAGGTGATCTGCCCACCCAGGGCCACCGGGAGCTGCAGCCTGCCCCGGGCACAGCTGCTACCCTGGCAGACCCCCAAAGAGCCCCCCAAAGAATCGCTGTGCTCTTGAGCTTTTTTCCCATTCCAAACATGCCAGAGCCCTGCAGACCCCGGAGGCTGCTACTTAGCGCCAGATTAATCACACCGAATTCTCCATCCAGATATTGCGTGCAGGCCGAACTCCCACCGCTAATCGCCGTAATATTCTCCTCGGCGTGTGCAGCCGGCCGGGGCGATGTTCCAGGAATATTAATTCTCCACAGCCGGCTCACTCCCGCTGCACGCATGCGCCCCTGCACCGCCTGCTGCTGCTGGGGGAGCTGGGGTGGGCCAGGCGGGGGGCGGGAGGTGGCTGAGCCTACAGGAAGCAGGGCCAGCCCCCAGCCTTCCCCAGGGACCCGGCCAGCCAGGCAGGAAGCAGTGGCCCCAAGGCCTGGCCAAGGTGTTAAGACTGAGCCAAAAGTGGGCTCCTCCCTGTGGCAGGGTCTGCCCCCATTCCTGCGCTCTCTCCCCCCAGTTCTGACTCCCAGCCCCTGCCCTGGGACCTGCAGGAGGCTCAGGGTCCCTGAGAAGCCACACAGCCAGGCCTTCTGATGTCCTCTCAACACAGCAGTGCTTTGAGGAACCGGCAGCCAGGGACCAGCTAATCCCAGCCCCCCCCCCGAAAAAAAGACACACACACACACACAAAAAGGAATGAAAATCTTTCATCTACTCAAAATATAAAACGTGGGTGGCAGAGGAGACCCCAATGAAGGGAGGTTGAGCTCAGCTCTGGGTCTGACTAGGCCTGGAGGGGGCAGGCTGGCGTCGGTGGGAGTGAACCTCTGCTCTAGACCTTCACTTAGCAGAAGGAAGGACCCTCTCCCCAAGGCGTGGCTGGGAGTATCAGGAGCAAGGAAAGTCAGGTGTGGGAGGTTTCTGGCTTCTGGAGGGTCTCTGAGGGGAGGAGCAAGCACTTTTCCCAAGCCGACAGGCCCTGGCTGATGCCTTGGGCATTGGGCCTTCTACCTACCTGACTCACTGAGGCCTCTAGAACAGCACCAGGAGGAGCCCCATCTTCAAGGGCTTTGCAAAGTGCCCTCATGTCCTCCTTTGGTTCAGCCCCAGTAAAATCATGGGAGAAAGCTTTATGCTGTTTGTGAGTAAGGAAACTGAGATACAGAGAGTCAAGTGGCCCAGCCAGGTCAGACTCCAGGCTACCAGAATTCAAAGCCAGGGCCCTTTCCCCTACCCCACCATGCAGCCTCCCTCTGCACCCCAGTCCCTCCCCTGCTTGGGAAGCCATCTCCTTTTCTCTGAAATGATCTCTAAGGTTACCCCAGCTCCTGCATCCCACCCACCAAGCACAGCATCTGTGGAGCACCTAGTGTGTCAGGCCCAGGGGTCAGGAAGTGCATGTTCCTTAGGGAGTTCATGTCTGGTGCGAAGAAAAGTAAACCGATGTCCACGGTCCAGCATAAAGAAGCGAGGGCCAGGGGACTGTGTGAGGATCTGGGGTTCAAATTAACCCCATTCCAGCAGAGACCAAGAAACTAAGAGGACTGATGTAGGAGATGCACAGCAGGCCCCTGGCTCTGTGACTCCCTGCACACAGTGAGGGACACCATTTGCTCCCTTTTCCCCAGACACCTGAGGTCCCTGACCTGGCAGGTGCCAGCCTCCTGCGACACACTACCACGCACAAGAGAAAACCAAGGGCCTTCTCTCCCATTTCTTGGGTGAGGAAACTGAGGCTTAGGGACAAAGCACAAATCAGTCATCAGGGGCCCCTCCTGCAGCTAGGATCACCGACAATACCTCACAGGGGAGTCTACCCAGGTCTGAAGAGCAGGAGGAGGCGATACCTTATGGCAGTCAGGTTAGGATCTGTGTGTTCACCATCATGCTCCCTGGAGGCCCCAGTGTTCAGGACAGAATGTGTGCGCAGGGTCAAGGACACGGCTAAAGGGTCCTCTCTGCCCTTATCCTGTCCTGCTGTCCCCACATACCAGTGTTGTTCCTGCAACTCACCTTATACAAGAGGACTCGGAGGTACAGCCGGGACTTTGCAGGGACCCAGCAAATGCTCTGCATCTGGGGACCCAACAGGGCTCCATTCTTCTCTCAAGGAGAAGGCGATATCCCAGCATGTCAACTGTAACCTCGGTGGGCCCTGGGACCCTGGGGAGCAGGCAGCAAGTGGGCCTGGAACCCCACGATTCCTGGAGGAGTGGGCACTTGGGCAGGGTTCTGGGGGACAAGGAGACCTGTGGGGGCTGCAAAAACACCTCACATGAGACAGGCATGTGTGTGAATGGGCCTGCTCTGGACTCCTGATCTCACGCCCCTGACCCTGCCCAGGTGTCCCCCACCAGGAGTAGCAGGGCCTAGGTCGCAGAGACTAGGCCTTGTAGGCAGGGCAAAGGGCCAGGGGTTGGGCCCCCTCCTGGAACAAGACAGGGGCAGGACACAACCCCAGGTAACCTGGGCCCAGTCCCTGCTGGAGCAGACTGATAAGGACCCTTCCTTGGCACCTTCTCCAAAGCATTCAGTGGTTAAGTGTGTTGGCCCTCAGTTCCTGGGACAGGGGACAGACCCAGATCCGGACCCGGTCTCCCCACTCCTGGCCGTGACTATGAGCAAACCGCCTCTCCGCTCCAAGCCTCAGTTTCTCGGTTTGCTCAGGTGAAACACGGCTGACCACATCTATCTTTCAAGTACTGCCAGCTTTCGGAATGTTCAGTTGCCACAAAGTGAGTGATAAACAGAGAGGACAAAGACTGGCTCCTTCCCCAGGGCTGAGCATTTAATAAGCAGAGCAGGGAGAATAAACGGCCTCGCCAGGACAAGGGAATTCACATTTTTCCTTCCTTCTTGTTCAGGACAACCCAGAAAGGGATTGCTGTCCTCATTTCACAGGTGAGAATCTGAAAACAGGGAAGAGAAAGGCTGGCCCAAGGCCACACCCCGAATGCCGGGTGTGTCCCACCCGACTTTTTAGGGGGAGTACTTCCAGGCGAACCAGAACGCCAGGGGCTCCCAGGCCTGGAGAGGAAAGGGGTTTAACCAGGCGCCCAGGCCCAGCTGGGGAAGAAAAGAGTCCCTCACCTTGGCTATGATGGGGCTCGTTTTCAAACCAGGTGGTCACGGAGCCCCAGGACAGGAGCCAGGACGGGCGGGCCGCAGGGCACAGGCCGCGGGCGCGCTACTCCCCGGGCCGCAGCAGGCGCGCTGCACCAGGCGTCAGCCACGCGTGCGCACACCGGCACCTGCCAATCTCAGCCCGCGGCCCCCGCCCCAGCCCCCTCTCCCGGAGGACAGATAATTCTCTCGCTCTCCCAGCCTGACAAAATAACTAATGCTAACTCAATAAAGTCCCCCTTGAAGGTTTTTAATTACCAGACTGAGCCGAAGACTAAAGACTCCAGGAGCGGCAGGGAGGCCTGCAGAGGTTGGTGGGGGTGGGCGTGGCGGCGGCAGGGACGCCGCGGGCGGGAAGGGGACCTCCCTCCAACCCCGAGAGGGCAGGGCCAGGCTGCTGCTGTCCAGGGTGCTGGGCCCGCGGTCACACGGATTTAGGACTCCCGCTTGGAACAGCGGCCACTGACGGAGGCCCGGCTGGGCCGCTAGCAGGAACTTGCCGATTATCTCCTGGAAGCCTCAAGGCCAACCACGAAGTACAGAAGAAGACGAGGACAATGAAGCCCGGAGGGAGACAGAGGCCTGCCGTGGTCACCGGCCAAGCCTTGACGGGCCGGTTTTCCCAGGTGTCAGGAGCAGTATAAACCAGTGATGGAATGAAGGGCCCGAGGGCTCAAGGTGGCGCTGGGAGGGGCCTAAGGAGTCAGTGGCTTCAGTTCAGGAGGGGAAGGGCGAGGCAGCCTGGTCAGCCCCGCCCCAAACACCACCAGCCATGGGACAAGAGGCCTCAGATGAACCCCACTGCAACTGAAGGAGCCCACTTGGGGCACAGCACCTAACCCTTACCCCAGCACTTGCTCCCGGACAGAGGGAAAAGAACGCCTCTGTCCCCAACCAACCCTCAAACTCCTTTCTTACTGCAGCTGCCCCACCCTGTGAGCCGGCCCAGCCCGGACAGCTGAATCCACTCAACACTCACCACTATGGGCTTTCCTTCTGGGCCTTCCACATGTCAACCTGTTTGAGCCTCAAGACCTTTGCCCTGGCTGTTCCTCCTTTCTGGGACGCTCTTACATTTTTGCAAAACTGGCTCATGATATTCATTTGAGTCACAGCCATAATAGCACCTCCTCAGATAAGACTTCCTTGGGGCTGGAGATGTAGCTCGGTGGTAGAGCACTTGCCTAGCATGTGCAAGGCCCTCAGTTCAATCCCCAGCACCACAAAACAAACCAAAAAAACTCAGGCCTTCTGTCAAGGCCACTAGCAGAAACTCCATGCAGCCTTCAGCCGCACCCACCCATCACCCCTCCTCCAGGCAGCACCCATGTGGAGTGCCCTCAGTGCTCTGACCCCAGCCTGCAAGGGTTCCAATCCTGCCTTGCCCACTAACAAGCTGCTCCCTCATCTCTGAAGTGCAGGAAGAATGGTCCTCCTATCTCAGCGGAATTCTTGACTACTGAGTGAGTTCACCTCTGTAAGGACTCAGCACAGTGCCTGGTGCGTGAGCCCGTCACCAACATTAGCATCGTCTTCCTCCTGAACTCAGCCACTGGAATGCTCCATCCTTTGCCCCCCAACGCAGGCCCTGGACCCACAGACACCCTAGGGCGCCGGCTGTATGTGAGGCCTGTAAGACAGGCCATGGAGGTATAAACTGATTCTGTTTTCTGGATTCAGACATGGAGGCTGCAGGAGGCTCTGCCCTACTCCATGGACCCTCTGCCCTGGCTGTGCTGACCACAGATCTGCTCTTCTGGGCTCTGTGGCAGTGCCAATTTGGGGACAGTGCCCAGAGTACTGCAGCTTTGCCCAGCTCCCCAAAGGAAGGCTGCAAGGGGCAGTTGGAGGCCCTAACACCCAGCCCTGCCTGGAGTCTCCTAGCTGGGTTCACAGCCATACGGCACTGGAGCTGCTGCCCACCAGCCGGCCCCCTGGCATTGGGCCCGGGATGGCAGCCAGCCGGGAGAGGAAGCAGCTTGGCCAGCAGCCAGCTCACAATGCCCGCGCCGTCAGCCGGGAGGCAGGCCAGGCAAGGCTGAGACCCCGCTCCCCGAACGGGACCCTGGCCAGGCCACCAGGACAGGGAGCGTGTTCCTCCTCAAGGCCAGAGCTTCAAGGGGGCCCTGCTGATGCCAGCCCCAGGCGGGGCACAGGGAATAATCTCCCTGGATGGGGACCCAGGAGGCCCTGCCCTGATTTATTATTCAGCTCAGCTTTTCACGAATGACAACTACTCTAAAAGTAGCACGTGGAGCAGGAGATTTTCAAGTCAAATAATAATAAAAACAGCAACAACCACAGCTGACACTGAACAAGCACTTATTCCAGCCCACCGCCTTATGTGCTGCAGTGCTGACTCTTCCCAGAGGAAGATGCTATAATTAGCAGGTATAGTAACCGAGTTCAGAGAGGTACAGTAACTCACCCAGAGCCACACAGCAAGCTGGAAGAGGGGTCAAGGTTGAAACTCAGTCCCCAGAACCTGTGCCTCAGCCCTATACTCCACTGGCTCAAGCAGGCCCAGGGGCCCATACTAGATGGCCCAGCTGGGAGGTTTTGGGCAAGGATGTTGCCCCTTGGTAAAATGGGTATAGAGAGGGCCACACTGCTAAATTGCCTTGGAGCTGAAGACAAGAACAGGCAAGGAGTCTCTGCCTGGGCCGCGGGCATGTCCCCTAAACACAGATGGGGAATGAAGAGCGGCCCAGGACAAGGAGGGCTCATCAGTCTTTCCCTAGTTCCGCAGCACATCAATGCGCACAGCTGCAGGGGCCGCCATGCCCAGGCTAGAGGGCCTCGAGGCTCAGCCCCCAGTGCTGCCCTCCTTCACCTCCTCTCCCAACCCAGACACAGCAGGCTCAGGGAAGTGTGGCCAAACTCATGCACCAAGAAGTCAGATACACACGTGCAGACACTTTGAGCATGGACCCCTCTTGTGCCACTGACCTACACGGAAAGGTTCAGTTTGTATCCGTCATTCCCGCCCCCACCAACTTGGCGCCTGGTGGGCAAGGCCACCCTTCCTGGTTGGTGGTGAGAAGCCTCGGGGCTCACAGCAAGGGCCGTGCCACTGACACAAGGGCAGAGCAGGCATCTGTGAGTGTGTGCTCGTTTGGGGCTGGGTCCTGGGGTTGCAAAGACAAACACTCAGCCCAGCTGCTCACATCTGTACACAGTGCTGGGGCCTTTTCATTATGTGTCTTCTCAGTCTATTTAAAACGAGCCTGCAGAAGAGAAGGGATTCCCACTACCTCCGCTTGTCATCATCCCAGACAGGGCCAGGGACTTACTCAAAGCTACACTGCTCATCGCTCATCACTCATCAGGGTGCACACCGGCCCTCGAACTCCTTTCACCAGATTCCCTGGCCATGAGCAGCTGCTCCTGAGAAGGCGCCCTAAGACTAGGCAGGAGGGGCCCCCATGTCTCCAAGGCTCCAAAGAGGGAAACTGGGCAGGAAGCAGAAAGAAGGGAGGGCGGTTGAGAGGTGGCCAAGGCCCCCGGGCATCCCTGAAGTTCGTCCTGGCTGGGCCCATATAGCCCTCAGCTGGCACCATTACAGTTCTGCTCTCACTGCTTCTGTCTCCTCATTTGCCTTTCATGCCCCTACCCACCCCAGCCGACCACACAGATTCAACCAAGAAAGTAAAGTAGCGCAGGCCAGGGCCAGTGCAGGCCAATCTGGAGCTGGGTGCAGCTGGGGGTGAGAGGGCACAGGCCAGCACACAGGAGGCACCCCCTGGCACGGCACACGGGTACAGAGGATGATCGCGACAGTGAATCCCAGATGCCGGGTTTCTGCACCATCACCTGCCCTCTGTGGGAGGGAAGAGGGGCTCAGAGAGGTCACCAGACAAATATGGACACTGGCCCTGAGATGCCAGCCTGAGAGGGCACAGGAGGCCTGAGGCAGAGGCTGCAGGCAGACAGAAGGGCAGCCAAGGAACCTTCTTCAGCCCCTCTCTCCTGCAGCCACCCCTCCCCTGGTGCCGGCTGCCTTCTCCATTTGCATCCCACACAGCCGGGTGCACTCACCCCTACTTTCCTGTCTCACTCTCCCCTCTTCTGCAGGCCAGTCTCTGATGCCTCAGGGCCTCAGTTTCCCCTCAAGACAAAGGGCTGCTGCCCCCAAATGAACTGGGCAGCCCTGGCAAAACATGCCGGCAGGAGCCAGTCATTCCTTGGAACTTGGGCAGGGGCGGACAGAGGTCACTCCTCCCCAGAGGGCAACACCTCCTTGGCCACCAGTCACTCTTCACTTTCTCCCCCAGTCAGTAACGCTGCAACCCCTTTACCCGAAACTTCAGTCTTCCGAGGGTGAACTGGCTGGGTCTCGCCAAGCCAGGTAAGTAAGGGCAGGCTCGGGGACAATTAGCGGGTACCTGGAGGGGGCGGGTAGAGAGCAGCAGAGAAGGAAGTCAGGGGAAGGGGAGCGGGGAAGAGAGCGGGATGGGAGGGAGAAGAGGAGGGGGTGGAGGAGGAGGGGAGAGGGAGCTGGGAAGAAAGGAGGGGAGGGACGGGAGGGGGAGGGGCGGTCTGCAATCACCGCAACATCAAAGCCTTCCCAGCCGCAGAGCACAGTCACGTGCGGCCTCGTTCCTTTGGTTCCTTCACTGGGAGAAGCCGCTGGGCCTGGGGCTGCTGAAGGAATTTTAAAATGAGGCAGATTGTCTAGAATATTGGGGGGTTGGGGGAGAAGGCAGTTTTAACTCCAGGCAGAGAATGGGGAGGTGGTTCAGAAATCTGTCCCTCAGGCTGGTGGTGAGTGGCAGGGGCAGGAGGGTCCCTGCTCAGGGGCCAGGCAGGGGCAGACAACAAGACCACCCAGCTCCTCCTGTTGGTGCTGGCTGCTGGGGGGGCCCCTTGATCAAGAGAAGCCGGAAATCTGGGTTTTTATGAGAAAGGCTTCTTCATTTTAATATTGGCTCAAGTTAAAAAAAATAAAAAAAAAAAAAATAAAACAGGCCAGTAGTAGAGCTGGGCCCAGGAGCTTAGCCAGGTTGTGGCTTCTGATGGGTTCCAACGCAGTTTCACAGGTCAGGGGGGACACTGAGGCCCAGGGAGGGGAGGGCCTTGCACAAGGTCACAGAGTGCGCACTCAAGAGACAGGCCTAGAACTTGGCTTCAGGACTCCCAGGTCAGCCAGCCAGGTTGGTCCAACGTACCAGCAGCCCCAGGGGCAGGGCTCTGGCTGCCCAGCAGTGGGAAGTGCGGGGATGTGACAAGGGAGGGTCTCAGAAAGCCCCAGCTCCACCCCATGGCCAGCCCAGGGCATGCTCAGCCCTCACATTCCACTCTAATCCCAGCAGTCTCTGTTCCCCTGGGCCCCAGCAGGACGGGGCAGCTGCTACTGTGGGGTAGTGGCAGGGTCGCCTCCCCCAGGGAAGGCACCTGCTTAGGGTGCAGGGAATTCTAGGCAGAAAGCACATCTGCCTTTCCCAGGGTGAGGTGTAAGAGGCTGCTGGCAGCCAGAGGCACGGCTGGGTGGGAGCCTCAAAAGCCAGACTCAGACCCTTGAGGTGTTTATCTGGGGCGGGGGAGCCCATGGAGGCGTGTGACCAGGAGGGAGGGCAGCACAGATGCTCGCTGTGGCGGGTATCAGGACATGGAGCTGGAAATGCTGTTCTGGAAGTTGTTCATTCTTCAGCAAATATTTACTGAGCACTTACTCTGTGCGGGGCCACAGGGAGACAGGTAAGCCAGACAGGAGGTGCCCACCCTCACGTGGCAGGGGAAGCAGAGGTGATCATCACATCTCCACCAGCAGCACAGGGAGAGGGACTGTCCCCAGCAAGGGGGACCGTGCATGCCTAGTGCAGGGGCAAGAGGCAGCAGGGTTCTCCTAAGGAGCAGCAGCTATGGGACAGCTGGAGGTGGCCGGGGGCCACGATGGAGGCACCAAAGCGCCCAGACTGTGTCTCAAAGACCACAGGGACCTCTGGGAAGGGCCTGGAGGGTACAGGCAAGGATGGGAAACTCAGCGCTTGGGGTCTAGGGGATCTGGTTACACCCGTTGGTTTTCTAGGGACGCAAGGCCCAGGAGGGTCTCACTTTCTCCCCATGGGCTGCCGTTCCCATGGCAGATTTCTGTTCTGGTCAAGGAAGCAGGACTCCGGGCTGGAACAGGGTGGCTGCACAACCTTGCCAGTCCTTCAACCTGAGCCCAGGGGTGGTGCCCTTGTGGAGGAACTGCTAGGGGCACAGAATTCTGCACTGGGTCCAACTGTGATGCTGGAGTTGACATGGGGACAGCAGCTGAAGAGACAGCAGGGAAGGGGCTGCGCTTGCGAGAGCTGAGAAGGCACCATGCACTGAGCAGGGATTAGCAGCTACTAGTAACAGCACTATCAGGTGTGAGAAGCCCCATTCTCCAGATGGGGAAACTGAGGCTGGGGCTCAGAGGGCAGGCAGGACCAGCAACAGACAGCACTAGGGCCAGTGGTGGCTGTAGCTAGGGGTCTACAGGAGAAGCAAGGATGGGACAGAGCAGGCAGCCTTCTCTCTCGATCCAGGCTGGGGAGAGCAGAAGGTGCAGCACAAGGGTATAGAGGTAAAAGCACAGGCTGTGCACTTCTGCCCCTCTGCTGCATCCCGTCCTGGGATGGGAGTGTTTGGAGGGGAAAGAGAAGACTGACCTCTAGTCTGCAAGGGCTTACACCCTCCAACTGCACAGGAAGGCCACTAACCCTTCTACAGAGGAAGAAACCAAGACCAGAAAAGGAGGCTTTGCCAAGGTCACCACCTGGCGAGCGGCAGAGACAAGAACTGGACCCGCTCCTTCCAAGCCCTCTGTGAGTGGGATTTCCAGTGTCTCCCTGGGAGACTAGGGGCAAGGAGAAAGAACAAGGGAAAGAAAGATGGCGGCATTGACAGGGCTTCTGCAGGACCCTACCCGACCACCATCCTCAAATCACACATCACACATCACCTCCCATGCAGTGGCTCTGACAGCCCCTTCATAGGGCTGAGTGTCCCACTCGCCAGGGGAGGGGCAACTTCAGGCTGGGACCACGTCTGGCTCCACCCAGTCTCCACCCTGGCACCCAGTTGGGTTTGAGACACTGGGGGCCTGTTTGAGCCAAGCCCTATAATGCAGGATCTGACTTAAACCCCCTACCCTCACCCTATAAGCTAGGGTTTATTCCCACAAGGTACCAAGGGGGAAACTGAGACCCAGAGAAGCTAAGCCCCGGCCCCTAGATCATGCAGAAAGAGCAAGTCTAGCAACTGACAGAGTGTTTGCTCAGGCAGGGCAGGGATCCAAGCACTTGGCAGTATTTCCCCATCTAATGTGCACACAGCCCTGTGGGCAGCCATTACCATGTCCCCCTTTTCCAGACCGGGGCATGGATGCACAGAGGATGTCAGCGATTTGCCTGATGAGCGCAAGGGCTGGAATCCACTCCAAGCCGGCTGGCCACACTTCTAAATCACCATTCAACATGATCCGCCAGCCAGGTGAGGAAAGGAAAGCCCACCGTGCACCCAGGGCTGCTCCTGGCAGCCTGTGCCCTTTCCTCACTCACCCGGGGGACCCTTGTGGATGAGAGATGGGTCTGTGGGTGGGAGAGGTGTGCACAGCTTGGAAATGGTTCAAACCAAAGTGGAGAGGAGGAGGAGGAGGAAGAGACAGAAGAGGGAGTAAGAGGAAGTGGGGAAGGGGGGAGGAGAAGGGAAATGTTTGGGAGGAAAAGAAAAGGGGGAAGCAAGGAGGAAGGGGTGAGGGAGAAAGGGCAAGGAGAGGGTGGGTCCTTCTCCCAGCTGCCTGGCAGACCACATTCCCGTCCAGCTGGGGCTGAAGCTGCAGCCTGCCTGTGCCAGGAAAGTCTGCCCCGTCCCTCCGCTGCAAGAACATCAAAGTTGGTTCTCAGCCAGCCCAAAGGTAGCATCCTTTGAGGTTTGGCGGTGAAGGGGCCATATTTCAGGCTGATATGAAGCAGGCTGTGCCCCACCCCCTCCGGCCTGCCGGGAGATCCCCATCTGTGCTGTCTACTTAATACCCCATTACTGGATAAAATATACAGCCAGCTCCCACCCGGCCTCAGCTGCCCATTCCTCAGAAAAGATCAAAGCTGCGCTAGATTCCCGCCTAGAAACTCCGTAAATAGACCGCAGGCTTGGGGAGAGGCAGGTAGGGACTGCGGGTGTGAGCTGGGTTCTGGGGTGGGGGGCTCCATTAGGAGCTGGCAGTAGGGTACAAGGCACTGGGTTTGGGAGGGAAGACACACATCTTGGCGTGGGTCCCGGGGCACCAGCTCCATGCTCTGCCCTACCTACCCCAAAGGGCTCCCCAACTCCGGCAGAGGACCAGCCACCTGGCTTACAGAGCCTCCCACAGTTTGCATCCATATGCCGCCCCTCCAGACCTTCACAGTGGCCATGATCAGTCCCTGCCTGAGCCAGGCAGGCGTTCTGATTTAATCCTCCCAGTGAGGTGGGCAGAAGCATCTCAATTTACATTTGGGGAAACTGAGCCACAGAGGAGCTAAGCGACTTGCCCAGGGTGCTGAGCTCTAGGTTTTGGCTGCTTGGTGTCTGGTCCTCCAGATGGAGATGCTCAGCTTCCACAGGGGTGGGGGCTGCTTCACGGGTGGTCTTGGTGGGACGTGAAGCAGGTGTGGTCTCTCCAAGGGAGGGTGACAGCCTCATCCTGTACAGCCAGGCTACAGGGCCCTCTTCTAAGCTGAGGATCAGTGTCCAGAACTCCAATTTAACCCTCCCCCAGGTCCCACCAACAGCCCTGTGCCCTGGGGTCTGCTGGTCTCCACAGCCCCAGCTCTTTCCAAGCCGGGAAGCTGACTCAGAATCCCCGAAATCCCCGGAGGATGCATGAGCCTGCGGGGAGACCTGGACACACAGCAGACCCTCTCCCCGGCCACCTGTGGGGAAAGAGAGCAGGAGCCAAACTGAATACAACCACCTGGATCCCCCGCACTCTCCCCAACCCCTGCCAGCAACCCTGCAAAACTCAGCCTCGCCCCTCCAGCGCTGTCTCCTGGCCCCAAGGCTGCTGCTGAGTTAGTTAACTAGCTGGCCCAGTTCCCTAATTCGTACTAGGCGACGACTCCTTCCTCTTTGATGCAGACCACCTCCCTCCTCCCCAGCCCAGGGAGACTGGCACTGCCACCCACCTGAGGACAGCATCCCCTGCCCCCCCCAGCACCCTTCCTGGTCCTATGTCCCCCTCCCACACACTCCCCACACTGACCACCCATCGTTCTCTCCCTACTGCACATCTGATCAGGTGGTTCCCAGGGGAGACTGAACTCGCTCCAGACACCTGGCGCATCTCGCAGGTCCATGCTGTTATCTCCCGAGGGGCTGCTTAGCCACCATCTATGGGATAAATGGATGATGTTTTCTGTTCCTAAGCAGGTGTGGTTCCACAATTGGGACTTCTTCCCTGCTCATGTCCCATCCATCCTTCCAGATGCTGGCCTCTCCGGCCTGCCCATCCTCGGGTCTCCATACCACCTGACCTGCCCAGCAGGACCCCTTCCTGGGTGTCATCATTAGTGTGCCCCACCTCCCTAGGGGCCACCTCTCCACTCCTCCTCCTGGGAGGCTGGAAGAGCCCTCAGGAGGGATCCACCGCCCAGGAGCCCACACAGTGGACATGGAGGTGCAGAGCGCAGAGGCATCCCTGGGGACTCAGAAACTTCCGCCCTCTTCGTGCTCCACCCAGGGAGACCCTGACAGGTCCCCACCGCTACTTCCTCTTCCCACCAGGGATGGAGCAGCAAGCACAGGGCAAACCAAGCAATTTTCCAGACCTAGTGGGGCTCAGCGAGCCAATTTAAACACAGAATAAACCTCTGGCCTCTGTGAGGGGGCACAGCAAACAGTGTGAGCGCAGTGGTTGCCACCACCACCCTCTCCCCCCGCCGGGCGGGAGCGTGGCTAGGCCAGAGATGCCGAGCTTGGCTGCCAATTCCCCGGCTCAGCAGAAAGCCTCCATTTTGCAAGGAGAAATTAATGAAAGGGAGAAGCCTGGGAAATTACGAGTTGCCACCTGCAATTTCTCCTTCCAAGGAAAGTGGAGCGATGGCTGATTAAAGCTGCAGCCGCCCTGCCAGGCTGGGCCAGCAGCTGAGGATCGTCTGCCTGCTAGGAGGCAGGTGGGAAGCAATGGGGAGTACTCCTAGGGGACCCCGGGCTCGGGCAGCCCCTCTGGGCAAATTCTGAGCGGGGGCAGCCTCCAGCTGAGAGAAGCATCCTTACCCTGCCATTACCGTTCCTCAACACACCTGTTGAGGGGGAATCCTGGGGATCTGTGGGACCCCATGGATTACAGGGCACCAGATGCACCCCAGGCCTGGCCCCTCAGGGCTGGAGGGAGAATTAGGGAAATGGCCCAGAAGGAGATTCCCCCACACCTGAGGCTGTGCCAGGCACTTCACCACTGCAGCCACTTCACAACTGACCAGGACACAGAGACTCAGGAGGGCAACCCTCCTTCAAGACCGCGATGAAGGACAGCCAAGACTGGGCACTGCCCCGAGAGCTGAGGGAGGACGGTCATACAGGACATCTACTGCAGTGGCTACGACCTGTCACATCATACCAGCCACCCTCCTCCCTCTGCACGGTGAGGGTGGAACCTGCTTGGGTCGCCACCCTGAGCCTCTCCTTCCCCAGCACAGCCAAGTTCCACGATTTCCAGCCTTTCACCTGTAGTCAGGACAGGGCAGAGGACAGCTGGGGAAATGGATGTGAAGCTGCCGCTCTGGGATCCTCTGCCTCGCCTACTCTGCCTGGAGCCAGACCATTCCTTCCTTCCAGGGGCCCACCGATCTCCAGGTCCCTCAGGTTCAGACTAAGGTGTGAATACGGTGCCATCAGCTCAGACCTCTACGGTCTGTGAGTTCCAAAGCACCACACTTGAATTCCTAGATATGCAGATGGTGAATCATGGGGCAAGAAGCTGAGTAACGGCCCCCCTGGGACAGAAACCTGGCAGCTCCAGCCCCGGCACGGGGCATCAAACAGAGAATGCAACCGTCCCTGAAGACAAGCAGGCCTCCTGGGCCACCTCACACGCCTTTAGTTGCACACCTCCGGACTGGGCCCCCGGGCTTGCCCAGCCTCCGCCTCTTCGTACTCTCCCCTACCCATCCGTGGGGCCTCACAGGTCCCGGGCTCCCTGGGCTCCGGCATGGACAGTCGGAATGCAGTCTGCTGTGGATCCTCTGGAAGGCGAACTCTGAGCCACCGCCGTCTCCCTGCTCAGCGGTTCTGGCTGTATATTATTATAATGGCCTCGGCCAATAGGGGCACAGGCTATTAGAATGAGTTAAGACCAGATTAATCTGCTTAAAAAAATATGCCTGGTTTTTACGCTGTGCATTCCCTCCTAACAACTCGGGCTCCTTCCAGGCCATTATCTCGTTTTATCGTTAATTCAATTCCATAAACATGTATTAAGTGTCTATTATGTGCAGAGCCCTGGTCTGGTGGCTGGGGTGGGGTGAGGGGCCACAGAGGTGGGCAGCCCCAGCCCATAAGGTGCCTAGAACCAGGCAGGCAATCCACCTGACCCCCAGCCCCACACTGGGTCACAAGGCGGGAGAGAAAGAACATGAGAGGGAGATGTCCACTACCTGGAGGCCAGGGAGTGCTGGGGACGAGACGGGAGCACACGGTGCAGACAAGGGCCTCCTACGTGCCTGGTGTAGTTCCCACACCACATGCAGGCACACATCCCTTCCAGGCATCCCATCTTACAAACGAAGACGCTGAGCCTCAGAGAAGGGGTTACTGGGGCCCCAGGGTACCCTGGGTGAAGGTGCAGTATCAAACTGCACAGCCTGCACATCAGCGTCTAGTGTCCCAGTGTGTGGAACGAGCCTGAGGTGGTGGGTGGGCATGAACATCTGGCAACAAATGAGTGAATGAATGAATGAATCCTGAGCCTCATCCCCCATTCAGAGCTGAGCTTGGTCCTGAGCGGTCCTTGAAGGATGGCTGGATTTTGGTGAGCAGAGATGAGGGGGTACAGGGCAGGAGGGCACTGTCGCTGGGGAAGCAAGGGGCAAGGCTGTGGAGTCAGCCAGACCAGGGTCCAAATCCTGGCCCCACCTCCCTGGCCAGGTGATTACACAGTTATTCACTTCACTGGGCCTCAGTTTCCACCTCCACAGACGCGGTGGGTAGCGGCTTCTTGGAGGGCAGAGGCAAGGATGAACTGGGCCAGGCCTGCCCACCATACCCATCGGTACGTGCTGAGAGCAGGGGCACTGAGGGCCCAGACCACTGCTGAGGACGCCACATGAGGGAGGGACCCAGGAGCTGGCAAGGGACAGAGCTCATCCTGCCCACAGAGACCAATGAGAGCGATTCAGTCCCCACAGGCGCACCCTGGTCTCCTCCTCAGGCCCATCCCCAAGGGTTTCTAGGCAGCAGAGACTCCCCAGGACCTCACCCCAGGGACAAATACCAGCAGCCCCCAGGTGCCCTGTCAGCTACTGAGGACCCTGCTAGGGGAATGAAGTTGAGACTCAACAAGCAGAAATGAAAAACTCCAGAGCCTAAAGCTGCCAGAAACCAGAGCCCACAGTGGCCTCATGCCAGGAAGCCCGGTCCACTGCCCAGGCCCGCTGGGCCCCTGGGCCCTTCCACCATCCACACTGTGGCCCTTTAGCCCGCACCCCCATAGTGCCCTCTGCACCAGGCCCCTCCAGCCTCAGCTCCCACCGTTTTCCCTCTGAAATCCTCTCAGTGACAACGCCCCATCACAGGGCAGGTTCCCCCTGCACCCCCACAGCCCTTCCCACAGTCCGGTGGAGGTGTAGCGCCAGTGAGCGAGGAGCCACCTTTTGACTCTAGGTCCAGGTCTCCAGGAACTGCTGCAAAACATGGCAGCCCTCTAAGCCTCACCACCCTCAGCCTTAAAATGGGGCAATATCAGTGTCACAGTGAGGCTGGAGGACATGGCTTTCACCATCATCACCAAGAAGCTGCTGAGGTCTCTGTCCACGGGGCTACTCTGACCCCGGACCAATCTCCACCCTCCCGGCCCTGTCTCCTCTGTGCCGTCAGCCTGGTGCCCGGCAGCTGCAGAATCACCAGGCAGGAAACCAACCCTGCCTGAAGCAGTCAGAAGACTTCACAGGAAAGGTGGTGTCTACTTGAGCTCTGAAGGATGCCTAGAAGTTCACCAAGGAAAGGAACCAATGAGAAGCAAATTCCAGGAAGTAGAAATCAGTTCCGCTGAAACCTGCAGGCCTTGAATTTCATATTAAAGAGTCTGACCTTCATCCCAGGAATAGCAGAAACTGAGTTTTTAATTACTGCAATGACAGTCACGGGCTATTCGCTCATCAAACGTTTGCTGAGGGCCTACTATGCGCCAGGCACTTGGGATATGGTGGGAAACAAGATGAACGGCTCCTGGGCCCTGGAGCCTACATTCCGGCACCACTGAGGTCGAGGTAGGCAGTAACAGCAGCTCACAAACAACAACTGCTTCTCACACCTGGAGGGCTAAGCAGGAGAGGCCCGTAGCGCCGAGGCCTTGGACGACAGCAGCAACCCAGCCCGGCGCGCGTGCAGCTCTGGGGGAGCTGTGTTTCAGCAGCCCTAAGTGACAGGACATGACGAGTACATTCCAGGCAAGGCTCTAACGAGGAAGGGGTACAGCTTGTGGGAGCAAGTGGCAGCCTCATGACTGGAACATGACGGAGAGGACAGGGTGGCAGGGCTGAGGTGAGCAGTCTGCATTTTCTCCCCAGGCAGTGGGAGGCCAGGTCTGGAGTCCGAGGCTGGAAGGCTGCCAGGTTCTGGTCACTCTGCACATTCCAGGGCAGGGATCGACAAAGCAGTCCCAACAGGTGGCTCTGTGGCTTCCTGAGACCCCTCTGGAGCCCAGGAGGGCTGCACAGCTGCCCACACGGCCACCCGCCTCCCTCCTGCCCAGTCCGGCAGAGCAGCCGCAGGCAGATTGATGAGGCACAGGCCCGATCTGTCTTGAGTTTAGCTCAGCTCCGGGCTGTGTCTTGGTGACACTGGCTCATCAATACCCGAGAAAATACGGCCTGGAGGAGACCAATTAGGAGCTCCACAGCTGGCCGAGGGCCGGCCAGCACAGGTCCACGGCACGCTCCCTCCAGGCAGGCAGGAACAGCAGGCTGGGAACAGGGCAGGGGGACAGGCCACTGAGCTGTGGCACGCCTCGCCACTGCAGCAGGCTCCAGCAGGCTCCCAGGCAGCAGCAGGGAGGCAGGACCTCACGGCACCTGGCTCAGACCAAATGCTTCCGGCTGTCCTGGAGTGGACAGTGCACCATGACGGGCAACCTCCATGCCTCGGTTTCCTCATCAGCAAGATGGAGACACTTTGGCCTTAGAGGGTAGTGGAAGGCTCAAGTTTGTCTCTGGACGTAGTTCCCTCTCTACATGCAAAGTCTGTGTGGCTCAGCCCTCCCCCTGCAGCCAGAAGCCAAGCCTGGCACCTCACACAGATGTCTCAGGCAGGGGCAAGAGGCAGCCACACAGACCACAGTCCTGGCCTTGTCCCCTTCCCTGCAAAGCAGGGTGGAGATGCCAAATGCAAAAGCAGTGCAATTCCAGGCACTCCGTAGGCACATACAACCTGCCACCTGTCCTCCTGATGGTGCCTGTTTTCCATCCCGCACAAAGGCCTGCTTGAAAGCCCTGGACATCCAAGACAGCCTTGGCCTCCCAGATGCACAGGTTCCCCAGGAACCAGGATTCAAGTTTCCTTCCGTAGCCAGGTGTGGTGACACACACCTGTAATCCTAGCACTCAGGAGCCTGAGGCAGGAAGATCGTCACAAGTTCAAGGCCAGCCTGAACTACATAGTGAAACTCTGTCTCCTTCTTGAAGGAGGTACAAGAGTCCAGGGGTTTGCATTTCAGAAGAAACTGGACAGACCAATGGAAATGAGTCACTAACGATAAAATTTCTGCCCATAAGCAATAGAAAAGGGAGGAAAACAGTGAGGGAGAGTTCCTCCTAGGACTTCAGAATCGCCTTGCAGAGTAAGTAGTGCTACAGGTTGGATCCCATTTGTCCCCAAAGGCCTCCGTCCTAGCTTGATGTGTGTGGGAAGCAGAAACTTTAACTGGTAGAACTCAGCAGAAGTCTTTGGCCTTTGAGTGCTACCCTTACAGATCAGGGGACTCCAGACTCCTCCTCCCTGCTCTTTGTGCCCTGCTTCCCTGTCACTACTCCTACCAAAATGGGCTGCCTCACCACAGGCCCAAGAGCAACAGGGACAACCAACCTTGGGCCAGAACCTGCACAACTGAGCCAAAAGAAATCTCTTCCCTTCAGCAGTCGAGTGTTCGAGGTATTTGGTACAGCAACAGGAAGCTGACTACACAAGCAGTGACTGCAGGTAGGGTGTATACTGTACGGCTAGCAGTACACCAGACACAGGCGCCACAGAATGAGGGACTCCTTGATGCTTCAAGTGTGCCACCACGAATGAGCGGCCACACGAGCAACTGTGCATGAGAATGACAAGGACTATCACTGACCACCTGCCAGGCACCTGGGACGCTCACAAAGCCACGGCGCTGCCTGGTCTGGGCCAGCCGGTGCTGGGAGCAGAATCCTTATGGACGCTGCTGGAGGAGGAAAGCATTCCCTGGCTGGACTTGTCCTTCCTGGAGTGGTCTGATGGGCTGGGTTGGTGGGGCCCAGGCCTCGGAAGAATGCAGGGAGGGAGCTGTGAAGATGGCCGAGGTGGAAAGAGGGTTGCAGACACTTGGGAATCTGGAATCCACACTCTCCACAAACAACTGTTGGGACCAAAGCCCTAAATGATGGCCTTGTTCCAAACCACCTCCATCCTCCTCCATTCCTGACCAGTGGCTGCCCAGGCCCCAGTCCCCTCCTGTCCCTGTTGAGCCCAGGCTGCTTGTCTGAAAGACACAGGTGAAAAGCCTAGAGGCTGCAGGTTCCCTGAAGCGGAGTCTCCCTTCTGCAGCAGGTACAGGTGTGAGGTGCCCAGGTTCTGGCCTCCAACCTCCCCATGCCCGTGCCCACATGCCTCTCCCAGTCCACATGTGCACTATCCAGGGGAAGGTCCCGGGACAGGACAGCTGGATGCCAGGGAGCTGGCCTGGGTGCAGGGGTGGCTCATGGTTCGCAGCCTGGACATGCTAGGGGAGCCAGGTCCTCACAACGTTCCCAGCTCTGGTTCCCATGCCCAGCTCACACCATCACCATGCTGCAGCCCTGGACAGGCCTTGGGACCTCCTCACCTGGGAGTACAGGCGCTAATGCCCACCTTTGGCTATGTCGTGTAACACGTGGCTTCAGTGGCTATCACTTAGGCCTTGGGTGAGCAGAAACAGCTGCTGGGATGCAAATGAATCCTCTGGTGACAGTAGGGCTGCAACCTCAAAGTTGCTGACTCCACAGGTGAAGTTACCAAAGGCCTGAGAGCCCCAGGTGGCCTGGACACACCCCCAGCCACCTGGGCTCATCCACACATTAGGGGCGGGGCTTCCCATGGCAAGCAGAGCTTTCCCAGCTGCTCCTCAGCTCCCTTCTCCCCTTCTTCCCATTGCTCCTGCCTCCTGGACGGCCCACGTCCCACATCTAATCCAACAGGCAATCCTGTTCCCTTCATGGCTCCCACTGGACACCATCTCCAGGGCCTCCTTTCACCATCTGCCAGCACCCACCCTCTCTGAGAACCCTGGCTTTACTCTTGGATAGAGAAATTTGTAACTTGAATCAACACGGCAAGCTGAGCCCACCTAGGGCCCTCTGTGTGGGCTTCCTTCTGCCTACGACACTCTTTTTGGAGCTCTGTGCACCATGGCTCCTTCCTGTACCTCACGTTTTAGGGCAATGGCAAGTCTGTCTGCAGCAGCCAGTGCCGCAGCCTTTGTGCCTGAATGGTGCCTACAAGGACTCGGGGGAAGCAGGGAGCCCCATGCCAGAGGGCCTCAGGGCTCCTGCAGGGGCTGCCCCACGGAGCCCCATTTGGCCACCCTGAAGTGGGGAGGAGACGTCTCCATTAAGCCAAGGACCTGAAGATAAACTTGGAGGTGACGTGGTGCATGTCTGGAAGCGGCCAGAATCCGTCTCTTCTGGACGTGTGCTCTGGGGCAGACGCCTAATGCGAATCGCTTCTGTCATCAGGACACCGAGGGGCTTGACATGGACCAGCTGCTGCTGCCGAGGGACAGGCTGCCAGAGCGCCGATGGGCTTTCAGCAAAATTGATGGCCGTTGTCAGAAAATGATTTCCCTGCGGCCGCGTCGCAGGGCCTCAGAGGAACTCAAATCCCAGGCAGCTCGGCCTCCTGTGGTGGGTGGGCGGGCAGCCAGGCGGGCAGCGGGCGGCCCACACCTGCCCAGCTGCTCCCCAGGCTGGGGCCGGCAATTACCAGCGGGAAGAGAAGCCCACAGGGCCTGCACCCAGGAGGCCTGAGCATGGCAGGGGGGCAGCAGGGAGCCCTGGGCCCCCCAGGCAGAAACAGGAAGTCTGCCCTGTGTCCCTCTACCATTAACTCTGTACCCCCAGGCCTCGTGAGGGGCATGCTGAATGATCGATGAATAATTTCAGAAGGCCGAGGAGCTCCAGAGTTGCTTCTGGAGGAGTCACCATGGACCAGCTGGGTGACAATGGGGCACGAGAATCTGGCCACTGGTGCCACCCATCCGCCTGCACTCAGAGGGGACTGAGGGGCCTGGCCCATGCTCCATCTTCAGTTCACCACGCAGCAGCCCCAGGTCCCACTACGATCCGATCCAGGAATGGCCAAGGGCCCCAGTCTCCCCAGTCCCTAGAAATTCCAGAAGCCACAGAAAGCTCACCAGCCACACAGGCGCCCTTTGTTACACCTCAGCAGACCTTACAGCCCTCCAAATGTGTTGACTGTGAGGACACCACCCCAGCTCTGCTTCCAGTTCCCAGTTCATCCCTCGATGACAAAAGTACCAAGAACACTACTCCCTCACCCAGGAGCCTCTGGGGCAGCCCAGGCCCAGCTCCCTCACCCTGAACCCCAGAAGCCACACCTGCCTCAGGGCCAGAACACAATTGGAGACCACAGCAGGGAATGAGCACCCTGCCCACCTCTGCTGTCCCCTCCTTCCAGAATATTCTGGGCAGTGGCTCTTCCCTCCCACCACTCCTGGAGAACAAACACACTTCTGGTGCTGAGTGCCCTGCATATGGGGACCTCACAATCTCTACTATCTCAAAGACAAACCTCATTCCCAATCCTCTGCTCGTGTGAGGAGTAACTCTTGGAGACAAAGACTCTCCAGAGGGACTGCAACTGACTTCCTGCTGTTAACCCCACCACTATGACCACTGCCACCTCCATCTCAGCTGCCTCAAGCCCAGCCTTCCCAAGCCATGTTCTCTTTCTGAACCCGAGATCTGATCATATCGCTCCTCGCCTCCAGAGCTAACCATGGCTCCTAATGCCTCCCGGGTTACATCCAAACTCTATGCTTCCAGACCTTGAAGCTGGAACTGGAGGAACTTTTTCGTCTCAACCCTAGATCTTTACTCCAAATATCACCATTCCACCAAATCCAAGGTGTCCTTCCCCAACTCTCATGCCCACCCATTTCCCTCCCTGGAACACCCCTCCCCGAACCCCATCACTGCCGCCAAGTGGGCTCTGGTGTACTCCGAGTGCCCCAGAGAGCACTAGCCAGCATCTGTCTGCCCCTGCAGATGAATGCTCCCGGGGCAATCACTCCAAGCCCCAGACGGCCTGCCAACTCAGCCCCGCCCTGCACACCCTCCGCACTTGCTGGGATGAATAAATTACCTCATTCAGCCACAGAGCACGCCCGGCTTGAGTGTCGGCATTTCAGCCAAGAGCCCTTGCATGGAAATCACCACGCTGAAGGTGGCAATATTTCACCTCGCCCAGAAATGTACCACGAGTTCTGGAGTCTCACCAAAGTGTCGCTATAAACAGATGATGGGAAACCTCCTCGCCTTCCAACTGTGTCTGGCCCACTGAGCTCCCCAGGGCTTGTCCCAGGGTCTTCCTGATAGCCCCTCACCACTCACCAAGGAAAGCACCCCGTTTCACCGAGATGGACACTGGCTCAGAGAGGCCACACTACAGAGCCCAGGCTCTGCTCAGTGCTCCCCACTGGGGGTTGGGGGAGAAGGGGGCGTTGGGCCCAGCAGCAGAGCAGCTAGAGGCCAGGAGTCAGTGGCCCTCCTCATGCTCAGGGCTGGAGAGGGTGAAGGAAGAGTCAAGGGGGTGCAGGGTGCTCCCTCCCTCATAGACCTGGTGAGAAAACTGGCAGGCAACCTGCAGGGCCCAATTAGATGGCTGGCTTCAAAGGCACCCATGAGCCAAGAAAAGCCAGATCCCACTCGAGCCCGGGCAGGGAACCATCCGGCTCCTCGCCACTGCGTGCCCGCCCATCTCTGGCAGCACCGCTGGCCACACTCCCAGAACCCTATGGGGCAGGCAGGCCCGGGCAACGTGGGCCCCTCAAAGGAGGCCCTGACAAGACCCAGCAGAGGGGCATGTGCCAGGGTGGGCCTGGGTCCTGACCCCATTAGCATCCCCAACCTGCTTACCTGCCAGAAGCCCTGGCCATGGCCATAGGCCTTGCTGGGGTACCTCAGGCCCCGCCCTGCTGGCCAAGCCTGATTTGCATATGCTAATTAGCCTCACATCCCTTGCTCCCCTTGGAGCCAGCTTGTTTGGGGAACGGCTGGATCTGGCTATACCTGTACTGTGCTGATGTCACGCCGAGCTATTTCCAGCCTGGTCGCCATGGAAACCACAAGGCCTCAGCTCTAGTTAGGAGTTCAATATATAATTTACTTACTCCCCCATCCCCCCAGCCCCACCCCAAAGAGACTGGGGCGTACGGGGAACAATCGGCTAAAATATACAATAACACCCTCCACTTCCCTTGGCGGCCTGTGAGAGGAGAGGGGAGGAGGAGGAGGGAGGAGCGCTGTGCAGCGGAACGGTAAATCCATTTTGGAAGAAGGGGGGATGGCAAGCAGGAGAGAAGAGCTTTCCTCATTAAGAGGAAGAACGGAGCCTGGCACTTGGGGATGATTCCAAGGAGCAGGCTCAGGCCTGGCAAGGGGGTGGTGCAGGCCCTCGATCCAGTCACCCAGCACTGCCCAGCCAAACCTTCACCAGGGACCACAGCTCAGGGACGACCCTGGCTGAGCCACCAGGCTGCAGGTGACCAGCCTGCCTCCGCGAAACCCCAGGGCTTGTGAGGGCACTGTTAGGCCAACTAGCACCATTCCCAGTACCTCCAGACACAGAGATGTCACCAGGGCCTGCTGTGCCCCTACAGAGGGCACTAGCCACCTCCAGGCCTGGTGTGTGGGGTACTCCTGACTAATTGGCCCGCTGAGGTCTGGGGCCAGGAAATCAGCCAGGGATGCCACTTGCATAAGGTTCAGACCCCTGCTGCTCCCCTCTCCCAGAGTGGCATGGGGAACACAGGAGATGCCACATCCTCTCACGTGGAGGAGCTCCCAGACTAGCTACAGGAGGGCAAATCACAGCATCCTGCAGTGTCCACTCTGAGAGTGGCACGAGCATGGAGCTACAGGGACACCAAGGCCTGTGACCACCAAAGGTAGTCAGGGAAGGTTTCCCAGAAGAGGTGCTGGCCTGAGCTAAGGCCCAGAGCGAGGAAGACTTGTCTGGAGGGAAGCAGGAGGACACCTCGGGCAGCAAGCACTGCAGGAATGTGGGGTGCTCCTCTGGGCCTGCCCTTGTGCCTACAGGTATGGAGACCTGAGGGCCAGGCCACCTGCACCACATCAGCCCCTCTGAGTGCACCAACCTTGTCGCCTTGTGCCTGGGCAGCCATGGAAAGCCACAGGGACTCTACTGCATGTGCCAGGGGAGGTAGGGGACTCAATCCAAGCTTGTCTCCCCCAGGTTCTACAGACAGCCTGGCCACAGAAGGGTTCTGGGCAAGTCACTTCCTTCCCTGACCTTCCGTTCCCTGGGGACATTATTTTACTCTTTCACCCATGCTCAATCTTTATAACCATTATCTCTGGCCCTCATGAATATCAGGATCCCTGCTCTCTGGATGAAGAAACTGAGGCAATAAATGAACAACTAAACAGTGTATCAGGGCTGAGCATTCCCACAGGACCCTAGACGAACTCTTCGGTGGGCAGGGAAGCTGGCGGAGAAATTTGGTCTTACTGATCCCCAGAGCAGGCCATGTCCCCAGGGGACTGGATCTTGGCTGGCCAGGCCTTTCCCAGGAAGGAGTTCCTCCTGGAGAGCTTCAGATCTTGTCCTACAGAGCCACATCCCACAGCTCTGCCTACCCATTTACCATCCTCCCTCCATTCCCCCTCTGCTGCTCTGGTGCAGGAGTAGGATGAGCACGCACCATGCTGTCTGTGAAATGGGCACACAATGACACTCACAGCCTTAAGTCTGGTGCAAGGCCAGTGGCAGACTGTGTGACCATGGCCACCCTAGAGCAGGCCCCTTCCTCCTTCAAGTCTCTGTCCCAATGTGCCCTTTTCCACTCCCCTCACTGCCACCCCTTTGCTTGGCTTTACTGTCCTCTCAGTGCCGTCCCAGCCCCTGGCACATGGCATGTGTTTATTTGTCCAACAGGCTAACGTTTGTGTCCCCCAGCGAATCCCATCACGGAGGCCCCACGTTCTCAGCCGAGTTTCTGCAGTCTCCGGGCTGGGTACGCACACGCAGAAGGTGCTCAGCAGGCAGGCGGGGGTGGATGAGGGCACAGACACAAAGTGTCCAGGCCTCAGGATGTGTGACCCGCAGGCCTTGCCTGAATTCCGGACCATCTCAGGCACCAACCATAATGCGGCACCTCAGCAACTGTGAGGACTGGGGTACCAGGAACACCTAGCTGGCAGGAAACGCCTCTCGTGGGGTGCCTGCTGGCAACGGAGCCCTGGGGCAGCGCCCAGGGCCAGGCACACTCCCAGCTGTGTTTGTCCACAGGCACAGCCGTTCCCCTCCCTCACCGCCTCGGTAATGTACACACAGCCTCCCAGGAAACTGCAAAAAATGAGTTAATATAACATTATGGCTGCGAATTTAAATACACAGGAGTCAGGCAACGCAGACTTACAGTTCCCCAAGCAACTGTAAAAACCGCACAAGCAATTCAGGAGCAAGGGCTGGGAATGGATTTAAGGCCATCTTGGTCGCAGGCTGACCCGGGCCACTGCACCCTGGCCTCTCGGTGACAGACACAGGCTCCAAGGGACAGTCCTTCGCAGCCCAAAGGGATGCAGGCACCAGAGCCATGCTACCCAAGCCACACAGCCTCTCTGAGGATCAAAGGAGCCCTGAGCAGGGGAGGCAAGGTCCCTGCCCCGCTGCGCTGCAGGCCGGGCCCAGGTCTGCTGACCACAGTCATCCTTCCCACCCCTGGCTCACACCAGGGCTCGGCCTGGCATGTGGCTCTACCTCCAGAGCCATGTCTCACGGGGCTACTTCCCAGGGGCCTTCCTTCCCTCTTGCACAAAACGGATTCCCACTATCATGACCGAGTCAAGAAAACAGGCTTGAGCCCTGCTGGGGACACATCTCACCTCCATACTTGGGAGACTTGGAACCTTGGGCAAATTGCTGGTGCGCTCTGTGCCAGGAGGAAACATGAGGAGACCCAACAGGCATACTAACACCTACCTCCCAGCCCAGGCCAATCAGATGAACCAACACATGTGAAACATTTGGAGCAATGCCTGGCACACAGCAATGATTACTGCTTCTGCTATTAATACTGCCATCGTTACTGTTTCTCCTCTCACCTGAAACAGAATCTGAGGAAACAGAACACAGGCAGTGGCACTTAGGGAAATGGAGTCACAAGGCACACATCCATTCGCCAGTAAAGACTTCTGAGGGATGAGCCCCATCCAGAGCCAGGAAGGGTGGCTGCGACATGTAGCAGATACACAAGATGCCACTAGGGCAGAGTCCCACACACCACAAGGTCCCTTTGAGGCCAGCACCATCTGGCTCAGGGCTTCCCAGCAGCCACCAGAAGAGAGGGCTGGCTAGACGGTGGGAGAGGGACAACAAGTGAGAACAAAAGGGACTGACCTTCTGTGGAGGTGGTGGCCCTGCGCCAGGCGAGGTAAGGACGGCGTTCACTGTGTCCTTGGACGAGGCTTCCTTTAGCCTGGGTGCATGGCCAGCAGAATGAGTGAATGAATGAAGGTGAGTTCTGAGACTCTGGGGGGCGGGGCAGGGGCCTCGCCATCCCCAGGCTCAGGTGGGGATCACTCGCTTGGCTCAGTTTTCTCAGGCCTGTCACGAAAGGTCAAAGCCACCACCAGCCAACCCAGGGCCCCAGTGTAGAGGGGATGGAGCCTGCGGAAGGCTGGCGGGGCATGGCTGGGAGTGGCAGCCAGGTGCTGCTGTTAGCATCACAGGGAGGAACCACATGTCCAGGGAAGACATATGAAGGCAAGAGGACACAAGTGCAGGGTGGCTTCTCGAGGAGGTGGCAGCTGAGCTGAGCCTTGTGTGAGGACACTCCAGGGACACCACAAAGGTTCCAGGACAGGACAGAGAAGGAGGCTGGGCTGTGCGGCTGAGTGCCACCACGTTGCGTCACAGGCTGTGGTGCAGAAGGAGCTGAGAAGCCCAGGGCACCATGGTTTGGGGCACAGAGCCTGAGTTTGAATTTCAACCTGGAGCCTCAGTTTCCTCATCTGTAAGAGGGGATAACAACCATACCTACTACTCCAGATGGCTTGGAGGTTAAAGGAGCCACAGAGCACCCAAGCAGGTACCATGGGAGTGTGAGCTGCTGTGGCTGCTGCTGTCACTATCACCAGAAGGGGTTGGAACAGGGAATGAGGTACAGGAGGCAGGAGGGACACACAACCCAGGAGCTGTCACAAGCCAACATGCATTCATGTCATGAGATGCAGGACGAGGGGAAGGGAGGGGAAACCAGAGACAAGTAGCGTCAATACAGGCAGATGGCCTCCACCACCTGCCCTGAAATGTGTGCCTTGCTAACGTCCTTCTCCAGCCACTGTCTCATGGGAGCTCTAGCCACCTAGATGGTGCTGTGACCCTCATCTTACAGGACAGGGTACCACGGCCCAGAAGGGAAATGGGCAGCCCACGGTCTGTGCATGAGGGGACCTCAGAAGAACCCCAGGCTCTGGCATGCGACGCAGGACCCAGGCAGCTACCACCCAGGACTGCACTCCTCCTGTCCCTACCCTGGTCCCTTGTACAGGGCAGAGACCAAGGAGATGACTGCTGAATGGACAGACAGATGGATGGGCAGACCACGAGCCTACACAAGTCAGAGATCTCACACCAGCTGCCCATTCACACCTCTCAGCCTTCAGGCTTCTGGGCCTCCACGGTGGCTCATGCATACTCAGTGTATACTCAGTATGCGGGACACAGCGGCCACCACAGGGCTCCCCTGGCTGTTCTGGGGTGGGTGGGGCCAGGCAGGATGCTCTTCCTCCGAGCGTTCGTTCGGGGAGTAGCAGCCTGCTCAGTCTGGCTTTGGAAACTTTCAGAAAAAGTGTCCAGTGTGTCCCCTCCCATATGCCAGCCCCTCATCAGGCTCCTATCACCTGACAGGCAGGGGCCCTGGTGACACAGAAGCCCCACCATTTCCTGATCAGCAAACCCTGGCCACCTCCCTAAGGGTATTGCTGTAAGGCAAGGCCGGCAGCAGTCTGGGCCCTCTTCTCCACAGAAAGTCACACCAGCTGGGGCTGGGCATCCTGCCAGCTGTCCCTGGTGGGCAGGACACAAAGGAGGCCCATGTCTTGGTCCTCGAAGAGCTCACAGTCCAGACCAGAGTCAAAACCGGACTGACCCAGAGCCAAGGGCCCCGAGGGCAGGGAGCAGGGAACACACTCACTCACCAGGGCTTTCCAGGAGAAGCTGTGGGGCAGCTGTGAACAGAGAGGGAGGGCACGGGGCAGGGCACAGGAGCAGAACAGGAGTCAGAAGATAGGGACCAGGGTGCGAAGCACAACAGGAAGGGTACCAAGTCTGCTAGTGCCCGGTCAGGAGCCGGGCAGCTGTGCAAAGCTCGGATCCCACAGTTAATGTGGGCACCTGGAGTTCAGGAGCAGCAGGACCAGGCAGCCTCACTGGCTTCCTCACAGCAAGGATGACAGCTCGTCCCAGACACTCAGCGCCAGCTGCCCTCTGGTTGCATATGTCACAGGAGATCTGTGCCCCACCCAGGACCTCCATGACCAAGACACAGTTTCCCCAGCTCCGGGGGCCCATGGCTGTGCCCCTCTCTGAGACGGTGGCAACAGGGACCAGCCAACACAGGCTAGGACACGGCCTGGGAGAGCTCTGTAGCTTGCCCAGCTGAAGGGGTTCCCGGATGCCTCTCCTCATCCTGTCCCTACTGGTGTGGCTCTGGGAGCGCCCCCCAGTGAGCTCCTGCAGGCGTGGACACCCTGGGGTGATGCGAGCCTGTGACAACAGCCCCACCCCTACCCCAGGCTGAGGCACACTCCCCAAAGATAGGGACACAGCATCTTCACTGCATGTGGTAACCGGATGCATGGTGAACACCTGGCTCTTCTGTCTCCACAGGTGCCAGACTGCTCACCTGTACCAGGTGCTGGGCAAGGTTACCAGCTGAGAGCACTGGACTCAGAGTCCCTTGGGTGGTGGCAGCCCCAGTCCTGCTTCTCCTAGCCGGGCTGCCCAGACTGCACTTCACCCTACTGCTGGGGATCAGTTTGCTCATCTGCACATAACTATGGTCTGGATGGAGCCTCTGGGCTGGCAAAGACCTGCCACGTCCAGTCTCGCAGGGGCTTGTGGGGGCAGCATCAGCCTTGCTCACCTTCTACAGAGGAGCCCAGAGAGGGCACCAGCCCGCTCCCACCACACAGCCAGGCAACTCACCTGTCACTCCTTTCATGAGCGTATCTGAGTGTCTTTCTCTGCAGCCGGAAGTGTGTCCTGGGCCATCAGCCCAATGAAGAAGCACGGAGTATGCACTAAAGGCCACCGTGGGCCAGGTGCTTCCCAGGACTCCAGCCCTCACGACAGGTGCCTAATCTGGAAGGGCGCGGCAGAGGCACGAGCTGGGGTTTACCACCCCGTTGCTCTGCAGAGCCCAGCGTCCCTGAGCGGCATCTCAGTGGGCGTCCCTAGGGTGGCACTGGCTGGGTGCTTGCACCACCCAGGCGACAGATGGCCCTGACATCCAGGCCCAGCAAGGAGGGCAACTGAAGCCTGAGATCCAGCAGCACGCAAGGCCCCAGGCCTGAGGCCCATTCTCCAGCACAAGGCCAACCGCAATCCACTCTAAGCCTGGTCTGCTCACATGCCCAGCCCCCTTCCTACATCTGTGTCTCCCTTACAGACCCCATCCTAGCCTCAGGGACTCAGGAACAAACCCCAGTTTACCCACTTCCTGGCTGTGTGACTCTCTGGGCCTCAGCTTCTCCTCTGTGAAATGGAAAGAGGGACCACACAGTTTCACAGGGTTGCAGGTGGAGTCAAGGGGATGATACATGTGAAATGCTTAACTGGGGTCCCAGCCTGCCAAGGGCCTGGCATACCTTCAGAGCATCGGTGTCCCCTCTGCCAAGCCCTGGGGGAAACCCTGAGAGGTCTGAGGTGCCAGTAACGCCCCCGCCCAGGCCTGAGCTACTAAGACAGGCCTGTCCACGTGGCTCCTACCGCCCCACCCGCCCACCCTGCATACCCCCGTCCCCTGGAGAGGGGGATCCGGCACAGCTGGGGTTCCAAGATGCTGGAGTGAGGTGGATCTGATAAGCCAGTTCCTGCCTCCTCCAGGGCAGGCAGCAGGCAGTGGCAATCAAAGCAGGCAACGGTGATAAGGAGGGAGCTAAGTGGTGGGAATTCCTCCCTCCCTGCGGCCCCAGCCCTCAGGCGCCAAGGGCTGCTCCCATCTGCCCAGGCCCTGGGAGCCTGGCACCAGCCTGCGTGTACCTGCTGGGAGAAGACAGTGGCCACAGGACAGAGGCATGCAGGACCCAGGTCCCCACAGTCCCTGTCCACAGGAGGCGACCATGCTTATTCCAGAGCAAAGTAAGGACAGCAAGGAGGCTCAGTGCTCCAGCACAGTATGGGAGGAGGAGGTAACAAGACAAAAGGGCTGGTGGGAATAGGATGGTCACAGAAGACACATGCTGGAACTACAGCCAGGAGGTCACCACAGGGACACAGAAGGGTTGACATGGTGGCCACAGATGGTGGCTGCAAAGGCAGGGAAACAGCTCAGAGGTGGCCATAGGGGAGGCCAGAGGCTCTCGGGGCTGTGAGTCAGGGTCCTCCCACCCCCATCCCCTTCCTAAGCCTGCTGTCCCAGCCTGGGGCAAGCCAAACCGCATAGTAGGTAGTGGAGGAAGAATGGACTCATGGCCACTAGGCTTCTGATCCAGGTCCTGGCCCAGAGCAGCAGGAGACCCACTCACTGTCCAGAAGAGGCCCCAGGTGCCTGCAGGGCGCCAGCTCTAGATGGCACCCCAGGTCCCAGCTCCACCCCTCACCATCTGAGGGCTCCTGGCAGACTCTACCATGGGGTTAGACAGCCCTCACCCAGGGGCTCTCAGGGATCACCGGGCAGGCTGTAGGGGCACCATCATCCCATGCTGTGGGCCTCAGTTTCCCCATCTGCAGCATGGAATAATGACCCTTCCTCCCAGGGTTGTTGGAAAGGCCAAAGAAGAGATCACCAGAGTGAATCTGCCCAGCAGTAGGTATGCACTGAGACCCATGCATTCAGTGTGTCTAGATGCTACCATCCCTCCACAACACCATGCTGCCTCTCACATACCACAGGGCCTCTGCGTGTGCTCTTCCTCCTGCCTGGAACACTCTTCCCACGCCTCTCCCTCTGGGTGTTTTACGCTCGGATGTCATATCCTCCAGGAAGCCCACCTTGGCTTTCCAGATGAGCACAAGCCTCAACCATCTCCACCATCAGACTCCAAACTCTATGAAGGCAGGACAGTGACCAGCTTGAGCACTGCTGGGTGTTCTCACTGAATAGTTATTGAATAAATAAATGATTCAGTGAGCGAATGAGATAGAACCATCCAGACCTACTGGACAACATGGGGCCATCAGGGGGTGACAGTATTGTAAATTCCCACGGAAACTCCTGCCTCAGCCTATGGGGCCTGGGAAGTAATCCCAAAGAATGTGACACCTTAGTCTGAAATCAGAAACTCAGAGCCACAAGGTCCCCAGCATCTATTTTACAGATGGGAAAACTGAAGTCTAGAGTTAGGGCTGCCCTATGTCCTGAGGAGCTGCCCTGATCCAATGGTTCAAGGCCCTGCCAAGTCCTCCACCCCCAGTGATGCATCCCACTCCCTGGAGCTGCCCTACAGCCCACCCAGAGCTGCTACCCCATGCATGGTCACCCTGGTGGCAGGCCACTTGAGACCGGGGCAGCGCTGGGTGCGCGGCTACATGGCTGAGCTGGGCAGCTGGCAGCAGCGCAGCTCAGAACCAGCTGTTTGGATGACAAAATGCATTCAAGCTTCATTAGGGTAATCAGGCTCCCCTCCCGGCAGTGCCGTGGAGCGCGACTGTCAACCTGAACTAATCAAACGCGGCCCCAGGACACCGCCTGCCTGGCTGACAAGCCGCTAAGCCTCGAAGCCACCACGGCTGCACAGCACGGTGCGGCTGTGGCCACAGCCAGGTCCGGCTAGACCCTGGAGACCTCAGCACGCTCCCTGGAACCGTGTAACCCAGAAGCCTAGTCTGTGCTGGGTGGTCCCCACAACCACTGTTTCATCGGCGGGACTGAGCTCACAAGAGAAAATGACTCTCCGAAGCCACTCAGCATGAAGGGAGCGGCTGGGCAGTCACCACCCTCTCCCACCTCCTCCTGCGCCACAGCCCGAGCTCTGCGGCTGGAGTCAGCCACGCAGCCTTGGCGTATCCCTTGGCACCTCTGGGCCTGGAGTCCTGCATCCCGACAGGGACTTCAGGGGGCCGTGGTGACAAAGATGGGGAGAGCAGTGTGCTAAGTGCCAGGGCCAATGCAGGCCCTGATGTCCAGTGGTGGAACCCGTCCAGTAGCCTGTGGGCACCTCTTGTGCCCAGCAGAGTAGCCCCCAGGCTGATGTCCCACATCCTCAGAACAGAACTGGGTTGGGACAGCAGATCAGGCTCCTTTGCTTGACAGTGAAGGGGGGAAACTAAAGCCCGAGAGGGGTACCAGAGAAGAGATAATGCAGGGGAAAGAATACAGACTTTAGAGACAACAGACCTTCATTCATCCACCTACCCATTTACTCGACAAATCCCAGCCAGGCGGCTGCTCCGTGTCAGGCACTAGGACTTGCTCAATGAACAGATGCCTGCAAACACGAGTGAATAAAGCCAGGCCTGGTGCTGGGGACACAGCCGCGCACTCAGCAGACACCATCCATGCCTCCTGCGGTCTGTCTCGTGGGAGAGCAGGCGCCTGCCGGAGGCTTCATCATAAATAACACAGGCAACGTGGAGAAAGTGTGAACCAACCTGACAACCTCTACCAGGAGGGCTGCGCCTGGTCTGGAATGGTCCAGGCAGGCTACCTGGAGGAGGTGAGACTCCAGCAGGGGCCGTCTGAGGGTGTGAGCCAGGCAAGGGGGAGCAGAAGCCAGACAGGAGGCGCTGCGTGTGCAGATGCCCAGAGGCAGGAAGGAGCTTGGGGCACTGAGGATGAAAGGTGCATCTGTGTAACAGGAGCGTGACAATGGCTGCAGCAGCTGTCACAACCAGGCAGGAGGAGGGCTTGGGCTTTCCTGCCAAGGATGATAGTTATAAACAGCAGCACTGGCTCTGGGTGACATGGGGAGAGGGTGAGAGGGTTCAAGTCCCAGTTCTGACACCTTCTGATCCAGCAAAGCACAGACACCATGCTAACATGAAAGGGACGCTGCAAACACAGAAAAAGACCCCTCCACAGTGAGATGCCATCAGTAACAGGTGGGTGACAAGGGGGACGGGCGATGAGACACAAGGGAGCCTCAAGGGGATGGGTGGGGGCTACATAGCTGTCTACAGCTGTGTGTTCCAGATGTGTGCCCTATTCTGTATCAAGTTAGGTTCCAAAGCCAGGTGCAGTAGTGCACGCCTATAATCCCTCTGGGAGGCTGAGGCAGGAATAGTGCAAGTTCAAGCCCAGCCTGGACCACTTAACAACCTGGAAAGACCCTATCTCAAAATTTAAAAATGACAAAAAGGCTGGGGAGGTAGTTCAGTGTGAAGACCTTGTGTTCAATCCCCAGGACACCCTCCTCTCCAGAAAAAGTTAAGCCACCCAAGAAAGTCAGAAGAAAAGCCTAGCTTATCTCTCTGACTCTCTGAGTCTGTTTTGATATGTGCAAAATGGGCACAGCAGAAGGAGCTGCCCTACCAGGGTACAGAGGTGTAAGAGGATGGCACATCCCCAGGGTGCCCTCAAGCCTGCTGATGGCTGCCGCACTATGACTGCAGGTCACACAGAGGCAGAAAGAACACCTGGCTGGGCTGGGGGTGCAGCTCTGTGGTTAGTGCTTGCCTGGCACACGTGAGACCGTGACTTCCATCCCCAGCACCTCAAAAAAAAAGCAAGCAAGCCTCTGATTTCTCCCCACACCTTGACCTTCTTTGGACCTCAGTCTCCCATTGGTAAGGGGCCCATGGTCTCCACACAGTGCTTAGTGTCACCCCCAGCTTGGCACACAGCACACACTCAGACAGCAACCTGCCACCTGTGGCCACACCCAGGGCTAGCAGCCAAAGCCAGGCTGAGCCCATACCTCCAGCTGTCCACCCCGAGGTGGACCTTTCCTGCCCACCTACTGTGTACCAGGCTCAACCTGGGTCCTAGTAGGACCCAGGAGCACAGGCAAAGGGCACCGGGTACCTGGGACAAGGTGCACCTGCCAGGCAGGCATCCAGGGCAGAGTCCTACAGGGCAGAGTCTGCTGGGCCCTGGACACACAGTTACAGGCAGGGAGGGGCCTGCTTCCCTGTCCAGAGCCCAAACACCTCCCTGTCTCCCCAGGCCTCGGGCGGCTTAGGGAAATCCAACAGCATCACCGTCACCGCTACCAACGTTCCCGAGGGCTCGGCTGTAAATTCCTTCCTCACGAATGTCCCAAAGACCTGGAGACAGGTCCTGAGCATCAAGACTGTCCTCGGTGCCATTTCGCAGGGCAGGAAACTAAGGCTGCAAGAGGCTTAGTGTCAAGGACTGCTCTGGTGAGGGGGTCCGGAAGTGGCTAAATGGCTGGAATCCCACATTGGCCCACCCAACAAGGCACAAGCTCCTAGCGGGGAAGCCAGCAGTCTGCTCGGTCCTCCCCACTGCCTGGGGTCCACTTGCTCTCTTGGCTTTCGGCTCTCGGCTCTCGCTGCAGGCTCTGTTCTAGAAGCTGAGGGTGGGGCAGGAATGAGGCGGCAGGGATGAAAAACCCTAACTGGCAACAGCCCCGCGTGTCAAACACACAACAAGGCCAGGAATCACAAAGGCGCCAGGGGCCACCATGCTAGGTGCTACGCTAAGTATCACTGCTGTGACTCCTCCAAGCAGCCACACGAGGAGGCACCTCCGTCCCCATGAGGACACAAGGCTCAAATCAAGCGATTCGCCTGAGAACAACTTCAGGGCCTCTAAGGCACAGGACCTGGCCCCAGACCGGCAGGCCCTCCGTCCTGTCTGTGCAGCAGGGGTTTCGGCCTTTTCCCTGCTCCCTTCAGGACCCTCATCCTGGCCACCGGCCACAGGCGCTCGGGATGGGCCCAGACCCATGACTCCATGCCAGCCCCGTCTTTCAGGCAGGAGCTCATAACCCAGCCTGTCTTCTGCCTCTGCCTGTGGTCCTGGGATCTAGACTCTGTGGGGACAGCAGAGACCACTCCTGTGCCCGGGACTCCTAGCTCTACGCCAGCCTGACAGGCATGAGGAGTAAGAGAGATGGCTGAGAAGGCAGAGCATCCTGCCTGGGATTCTCTCCCGCCCACATTGTCCCCCTAAACCATTTTGCTCCCATCAGAGCCCCACACACACACTGAGCTTCCCTGCAGGGCTGTGCCCGCCACCCAACCCAAGCACATGTCTGCACTTGCGAGGTCACTGTCCGTGGTTCCTGCTGCACCACGAACTCCTCCAGGCCTGGGACCCAGTCTCCTTTACTCAAGCCTGCATCCCTCCAGCCCACAGCAGGGCCTCCATGCGCTTACCAAATGGGTCAATCTGCCGCATGATCCAGCCAGCAGAGGGCTGAACACAATGGGGCAGAGGGCAAGGACCTGTCCAGGCAGAGGACAAAGGCCAGGTGGCCAGGAAGAGCTAGGCTCTGAGGACCCGGGAGACCAGAAAGGCAGGAGCACCAATGTGAGAAGGGGCAGCCAGAGGGGTCACGGAGAGGGCCGAGGAGCCCTCAGGGTTTCAGTATTCAAAACAGCCCCCCAAGCCATCCACAGCAGGCACCAAGCCTCAGGGACCAGGCACCACCCCTCGCTGATCCACAAGTCTAGGGCCAGCCCGCCACCCGAGCTGCTGCCTGCGTCCTTGGCCCTGCCAGTGTGGCCTCCTCCGGCTGCGCACACCAGCCAGCACCAGAAGACAGAGCAGCTCGAGTGAGCGCCTAACTACAGAGGGTGGCACGGTCGTAGGCAGCAGGCTGTCACTCGTGGGCTCTGGCCAGGACCTGCGAGGGCCCAAGGCGGACAAGAACTGACTACAGCCAGGACAGCAGACACGCCCGTGCTGGATTTACCTGAAAAGCCCCCAGCAACTTCTCCCCTACACCCCAGGCCAGGCCCTGCCTCCTGCTGCCCCCGCTGCGGGCTCCGTGTAACCCTAGCTCCGCAGACCCCAGTGCCCTCTGCTCCGAGCCTCCCTCCTCCCCAGGTGGCATCACCCTGCTCCCAGGCAGCCTATCTCCCCAGCTCCTGTCCCTTCCTTCCCTGGTCTCTGCCTTCAGACCTGCCCCTGACAGACCCTGTAAAGTTTCCCTTCCCCACCACAGGGAGGAGAAAACCCAAGACCCTTCCTGAGCCCACACCCTATATGATCTGACCCCTGCCACCCCCCACACACCCATATCCACAATGCTGCAGTCACACTGGCCTCCTTCTGCCCCCCAGGCAGGTGAAACACCCTGTCGGAGGGCCTTTGCACTTGCCTGCTTGGTGTTCTTCTACCCAGCACTCCTGTTTTTCAGGTCCCAATTCAAACACCTCTTGCTGGAGCACTCTGGTCAGTGGCTCTGCATGGCTGGCCCAGCCTGGTCCCCATCATGTCTCCCAATTCTTCCCGTGCTCATGGACTGTCTTCCTTGCTCAACGTCTGTCTCCCCAGCAACCTGGGAGCCACATGGTGAAATCTGTTTAATGAGCAAGTGCCTGACCTGCAGTCTGGAGGCACAAGTGGATCTGACCGCATCAGGGGCACCTGCCACCCTCCAATGCCACTGCCTCATGTCCAGGGCTGCTGCTGCCCAGCCTGCACGCCTGCCCTGACACTGGGCTCCTCCTTGAATGGCTTCTCAATCCCATGCGCCATGCCCTACTTCCCTCTGTGGCACTTCCTGTCCTGGCACCTTCCCTGGCCTGCCCAACCCCTGCGCATCCCTCCCGCAGTCCTCAGCACACCAGTCTCAAACCTTCCTCACCTGGCATTCTCAGCCTGCTTACAAGCCCTGGTGCCACAGCCAGTACTTGGTCTCCCTGCACTTTTACACTTCCAAGCCTTGACTCCTGCTGTTCCTTCCACCTCAATGTTCCTCCTCTTCTTTCCTGCTGGACAAACTCCTATTTAATCTTCAAGACCCAACTCAAGATGTCACCTCTTTTAGAAAATCCTGCCTGATTCTTCTACATCAATCAGGACTCGGTGTGTTGCAGGAGAAAGAAACACAACTCAAAGGAGCTCAAGAAAGGGACTGTGGCAGTTCGCTTAACTGAAAAATTGCAGGGATGGTCTCAGGCATAGCCAGATCTAGAGGCCCTGGAGCTCAGCTCCACTCCCTCCACGTGACAGCCTTGGAGATTCCCAACCTGGATGTGGCTGTGGAAGAGGGTGGCCAGCAGCCCCACATTCACACCTTCCAGGCTCAGCACCACAGCAGAGTCAAGGTCGGAGCGGCCCTGGGCTCAGTTCCTACATCTTTGGCCCTTAGGAAAAATTCTAGGGAAGCCTCTGATTGGCTCAGAGTGGACTCATGTCCATTCCACAGTCGATCCACATGGGCAGGAGGATGGGGCATTTGGGTCTGTCTAGGTCTAACGCTAGTCCTGGGAGATCGGGGGGGGGGTCCCCAAGAAGACAACCCTCTGGGTCCCCAAACCCACTCTGTACACAGCTCCTCTTGGTCTCCACACGGCCCCACGTGACGCATCTGTCTGCCCACCCAGCACCCCACATGCTGACAGCTCTGCAGCACATGGAACTCCAGCGCCCTCACAGCAGGGTCCCTGGTGCCTGCTCCTGACAGCCCGCAGGGCCAAAGAACTTCGCCCGACCGCATGGAGGTTGGCAGCACAGACAGTAAACGTGTGTGCGGGTGTGCAGCAATGGGTTAACCATCACCCCTGGCAGGCAGCAGATCTGCATTTGCATGGAGGCCTCAGGGGGACACAAAGCTTAAACGGCAACACGGGAAGTCAGTAGGGAGGTGCCCAGGGGGCCCGGGGCAGAGCCCAGTCCTAGCAGCCCAGCCTGCGGGGGGCCACTCGCCAATCCCGAAGAGCTGGCTGAGGGGCTGCGAGTGGAAGGGCTGGGAAAATAATTACCAAGGAGGCCTGGGAGGGAGGCGGGGAGGCTGGCGAGAGGCTTAATGAAACTGCTAACGCGTTAGTGATTCCTGCCTGCTCGGGAAGGCGGAGGCAGACAGCCATGTTGCCAGCTCCTGCGATGAGGCTGCCAGGCGGGACGGGCTGGGCACGCACAGGAGGCAACAATAGGCACCTCTTCATCATCTGTCTTTCCACACGTGACTCTCAGAGGGCAATCTTAATACATTAAAGTCTGGATGACAGTATATTTCAACACATCTCATGTTAAATCAGGCTGGCGTCCATTCAGATGCGTTATACACAGAATGGCTAAAATCTGGATGTAACAGGGAATTTCAGAGATCGAAGGACCAGGGTGAGCAGCGTGTCTGGTCCCACTTTCTGAATGGGAAAAAGGGAACCTAGGAGGTCATCTATACGTGGGGGCCAGGGACATTCCAGAAAGCATCAGCTCCTTAAGCCCTCCTGCAGGCAGCGCCTCTCCTCCCCACTCCCACATCTGGGTGGGGTGAGGTAGACAGATGACATAACCCCCCACAACAGATGTCCCCAAGAGTCTGGACCAAAGTCACATATAAGACCCCAGGGGGCACAAGCGCCACCCAGAGCATGGACTCCAGGTCCAGTGCTCAGTCTTCCCCCAAGGCGAGTGCTTACTCGTCGGTGAGACCCCTGCTGTGCTTTTCAGTTTGCAACATCTCCTGGTGGCTCCAGGTGTGAACACAGGCCCACAGAGGTTAAATTAAGCACCTAAGGCCACACAGCTGGACAACTACTAAGCCTGGACTCAGAACTGGGGTTTGAGGTCCCTAAAACACGTGTGTGCTTTTGGTCAAACGACCACAGGGCGCCATGAGCACTTAGTATCCACCTGACTGGTTGATGGAGAGATTTAGGGGGTACAGAGAAGCCTGGGCCCCACCTCACCAGGGTTCTCCAGGCAGCAAACTGCCAGGAGGTCCATATCCAGAGTTAGGATGGCTGCCTGGGGTCAGAAAAGCCCACAAAAATGGTGCTCTCCTTTGGCTGTGCCTGTGCAGTACGACCTCCACTGTGAGAAACAAGGATGCTGAGGCTCAGGGACAGAAAGCCACTTGCCCCGGCACATGTCCCCCAGCAGGCAAGCGGCACAGCCCGAAGGAAATTAACCACCCCACAGGGTGGTCCCACAGCTGAGCCCAGTCTGGGCCATGGACCTGGGGCCAGCAGTAGCCAGTATGGGACCTGCCTCCTGTGACCACCCTAGAAGCCTCAGGGCTGGGAGCCACCAGGCCTGGCGTGGGCCCCAGTCCCTGTGTACTCAGCAACCTCCTGCTGCTCCCACCCTGGCTGACAGCCAGGTGGCCAGGACTTCAGCGACTAGCTGGTCCCCCCCATATCAAGGGCTGGAGCTAACAACGTCTATAAGGAACAGCGGCCCTCTTTCCGCTTTGCTGGTCCCCTTGGAGCCCTCCTCGGCCCTGGGAGGCTCCTTTCGAGGGGTGCCAGCAGCTCCTGGGGTCTGCCTCCATTTGTTCCTGGGTCTGTTTCTCCAGAGGACTATGCAAGAGCGAAGCCACCCCCTGTAAGGCTGCTTCAAATGAGTGAGTGAATAAGTTATAGATCCAATGCCACCCAGACCACTGTTGCAGTTGTTCCCCTTGATAGCCTGCACCCAGGAAGAGAGTCTATTTCTGTACACTAAAAGAGACTGTGACCCCATGAGACCAGCCTTGGCCCTTGGTCCCTGCAGACAAGGAAACCAAGGCTCAAGAGCCCAGAGCCTCCCAGGAGCAAGATTTGAACCCAAGCAGCCTGTGTCTCAGCCTCAGGCTCCACTCTGCCCTCATTTCCAAAGACTAGTCCATGCTCACCTGATCCCGGACCCTCCCCACCCCACCCTGCCCCGCCCCACCCAGGGCCCCCAGTGGGCCCATGCCTCCCTCCTGACAAGGACCTTCAGGTGCACAGCCATCGAGGGCCTAAGCCAAGGTCAGAGTCATCAGGACGCACAAGGTCTCCCACTCAGATGGCTGCCGCCAATCCCTCATCTTTCCACACGCCAAAGCTGCCTCCCTCCCCATCATCAACGCAATAAAGGAGAAGGGGGGAGGGGAGAGGAAAGCGCAGGGGAAAGGAGAGGAGGGGCGCCCCCCCACAGCCCACAGCGGGCTCCTTTCTGGTCAGGGGAAAAGCCTCTAATGAAGGCCCCACAATGCTGCTGAGCCTCGGTGTCAGCCTGGGAGCCCCGTGGAGCTGCGGGCCGCGCATCTCTGCCCCCAATTAGCACACAGGTCCTCCATCAAAGCGTGCGCCTGCTGCCAGGAGCAGAGGCCACGGGGACGGCCCTTCTAGCAGTGGGAGGAGGCTGCAGCTCTCTGGCAGGCCCTGGCCTCTGCCCTTGCCTTTCTGGGGGGTGGGGGTGGGACCCCCCCCCACTCACTCACACCCTCTCCAATCAGCCAGCTCAGGGCAGACGCCGTCACCCCGGGGGACGCGCTAATGAAGATGGCCGACATTAATCTCTTCCCTCTCCCGACAGGTCAATTTATAGTTCCGTGGGGAGCCCTGGCGCTTGGCCAGAGGGCCTGACATAACTCTCACTGTTCCCCGGGAGGACATCGGTGGTGGGTTTGATGGGCAGAGGGGGCTGAGGTCCCTGGGGACAGGTCCTGCACCTGAGCACCTGCCATGACTGCCCCAGCAGATCCAGGTGAGAGAGAACCTGTGCCCCTGAACTAGAAGACTGAGGGTCAAAGCCTGCAGGTCCCTGGAAGCAAAACCCATCCCTGGCTCCTGAATCCAGGGCACTCGGCTCATGGGCAAAGACCCCAAAGAGGCAGGAAGCTTCTGCATTTGTGCTCCTCACTGACTCTCTATGGAACACAGCCTCATTCTCAAAGAACACAGACCTGGCCACCTGTGCTGGACCCTGGGGAACACGTCGCTCCAGGGCCCGGCTCTCCTGGAGTTCCCAGCCTAGTGAGGGAGGTGGCCCTGGAACTACCCTACTGTATCGATAGCCCTAATGGCAGGAGTCACCAAAGGCTGGGGCACCCACCAAGAGCTGGGGCACCCACAGATAGGAACTTGCTCCATCAACCTGCAAGGGAGGAGGGGGCCTTCAGGGACCATGGTGAGGATGGAGGGATAAGGAGGGATGGGGACCATCTCAGGACTCACAGGCTCTAAGACCAGTGGATATCTGGCTCACAGGCTGGGGTGGGCAGACGAGGCTGAGAAGCCTTATGGGACACTCAGGAGTTTGGCCTAGTTTAGGTTTGTGGACAGCTGAGGAGTTCGCCGGCTCAAGAGCTGCATGTAGAAAGAGAGCTCTGGCAATGGTGTCCCAGACTGATGGTCGCAGTACAGGAGCAGTCCGACCAGGTCAGAGGCGAAAGGAAGGAGAGACGACTCTGGGGTGGAACCAGCAGGACCCCACTGGCTGCACAGGCAAGCACCAGGGTGTACCAGCTAGAGTACAGGGTGGGCATGATGTTACCCCTGGGGAAGGATAAGACTCTGGGCCTGGGAAGTTCCCAGCAGGCCCCCAAAACCAGGCCTGGTCTTGGACGAGGCCAGTACCCAAACGTTGGCCCCAAGTGCCAAATTCTGAGCAGAGTGGACTCTGCTTGGGAAACAGGTCATTGCCTTAGGCAGCACTGAAGCCAGGGAGGGCTCCTGGGGGAGGAGGCAGGACAACCTTTCCCCACCCCAGCACTGTATGGAGCCCTCCTGCGGGAATCACAAGGGCCACCCTGCCCCTGCATTTACTGGTGCTCCATGAATCCATTAATGGATGCCCCCTGCCCCCAAGCTCTGGACCCTCCCCACCTCCTCCCCTCTTTCAGGGTCACCTGTCCCATCCCATGGACTTCCTCGGTTGCCCTGGGAGTATCCCCTTTGCTCTGGGTGTGAGACCCAGGCCCCCAGGGCTAATGTAAGGGATTTGCTTTAAGACCTTTCAGCTTAGGCATTATGGTCAGGAAGAAACCAGGGTCCGACTGACCCCAAAGCACACTCTTACAAAAAAGAGGAGAAAGAACAAGGCCTAAATAAAGAACCTCAGCGTTACAGAGGCTGCATTATGGTGGTGGGACAATGGATTTTTTTTTTCGTCTTTTCGACAATGAAATATTCATCTGCTCACTCCATTGCCGTGTGTGCCCCCAAGAGGAGCGCTCTCTGGCTTTAGCCCCCAGCAGCCCCGGAGTCAAATCCCGGCTTGGCCACTTCCCGACTGAGGACCTGGAGCCAGCTATGTGCCCTTTTAGCCTCCGTTTTCTCATCTGTACAATGGGGACAAACACCCCCCCACTCTGACGAGAGGGTCATAGCTGGCGCACAGTAGGCGCGCAGTGAAGTGCCAGCCTTTGAGCATCACACCCCCGCGTCCTGGCCACCTGTCCGGCCTCCAGAGGGAACTTGAGACGCCCCCACGTGCCAGACGCTGCTGACGCTGAGCAGGCACCGGGCACCGGGCCCCCGGGGCGGGGGCCCACCCTCCTCCCCGCCCCCGCCGCGCCCGCGCTGTCCCCTTACCCTGGCGGCCGGAGGGCCGGCATCGGTCCCGCAGGAGAGCCCGGGCAGCGGGGCCGGGCTCCGGAGCGCGGGGCGCGGGCGCGGGCAGGGCGCGCGGGGGCGCGGGCCGCGCGCTCCGGGCCGTGCGCCCCGCGGCCGCCGCGTCCTCGCCTCCAGCGCGGGCCCCGCGCGCCCCGGCCGGCCCGGGGGCAGGCCCTGCGCAGCGCCGCGCGGGTGGGGGGCGGGCCGCACGGGCCCTGGAGAGGCGCCCGGGCGACGCGGGCTCCCGGCGGGCGCGGGCGGCGCCGCTGCGGTGGCCCGCCGCTGAGTGGTGGGACGCGATTTACTGGCTGCAATTCCCGGCGCCCCTCGATGGCACTTAAGAGAGACCGGGAGGGAGCCGGGGAGAGCGGGCGGAGGGCGGGCGGGCGGCGGGCGGAGGAGGGGCGGCAGGAGCCGTGCGCGCCGGCGGGGGAGGGGCGCGGGCGGGGGCGGGCGGGCGGGCGGGAGGTGGGGAGAGGCCCGGATGGAGGCGGCGGGCGGCCGCGGCGCGCCGGGCTGGGGTAGGGGGGGCCCCGCCTGCAGCCCCCGCCCACCCGCGCCCAGCCCCCACGCGCCGGCGCCCTCGCCAGACCCCGCCACCCGGGCCGCGCCCCCTGCCCACCTCCCGAGACCCCCCCAACCGGCCCGCTCCACCCCTGTCCCCCCATCGCCATCGCCACCGGTGATCAGAAACTCTTGGCCCACTCGCCCATCCTGGCTGAAGCCATGCTTGGTTTGACACCATAGCATTTTTTTGTTGTTTTTAATTAGAATTAATTCCCATCATTTAAAAATTGGGAATTTTCACATAAAAATCCACATAGCAGCTCAGTTTGGAAGAGAGGAAGCTCGGGCAGGAGCCTGCCCCTCCTGCAGTGCCGCTTGGCAGCGGTCTTGAGGAACACTGGCCCGCAGCTGGCCTCAGTCCCCACCAGGCCCACCTGCCCGCCCCAGGCACGCGAGTTCTCATGGCCGCACCAGCCCTGGGCCCCCAGTGCTTTGGCAGGGCCCTCTCTGGGGGATGCCACCCTTCAGCCCCTGAAGGCCCTCTTCGGGCAGCCCCGGGCCCGGCCCTGGCCTCTCCCAGGGCCACAGCCCCGCAGGAGGTTGTGGCGCCTGCCCCGCCCGCCTGCTTCCTCGCTGGCTGGCACTGGGGCCTCTGCGGCTGCGCCGACACCACCGGGCTCAGCTCTCTGGCTGGAGCCTCCCTCCATCCTGGCTCTGGGCCTGGCCCACAGTAGGCGCTCAGTGAGTGTTGGCTGAGCGGCAACGAAAGAACAGCCGGGATTGGGATTCCACGAGGCGGCCTGGGCCGCGGCGGGCACAGGGCACCGGTCCCTGTGGCTGATGTTCATTTTAAAAGCCCCAAATGTTCATTCAGGGCAGCTCTCGCCAACCAAGGAAGCTAATGATTTCCACGCTTCATTTTTCTCCACCTTAATCCCACTGCCAAGGCAGCTCGGCCTCGGTTGCTGCTGCCCTCTGACTGGCATCAATGCTCCCGGAAGGTGTGGCCCACCTGGGCATTGTCCGGGGGCCCAGAGCCTCAGGACCTGAGGGGAGTGCTGGCTGGTGCCCTGAGGGAGGACAGCAACCCAGGCCAGCACTGCTCTGATGAGTGTCCTGGGCAGGTGTTTCGGGTACCCTACATCTTGGCAAGAGCTGCCCTTTTCCAGCCACCAGAGACAGCACAGGTTTTACTAAAAACCTGTCACAAATCCAGCATCACCAGGATCCCACTTTACAGAGAAGAAATCGGATCAGAGAGGGTGATCGCCAGGTGGCAAGTCTGGTAGGGCTCTGAGAGCCTGTGTGGTCCCCAACAGTGTCCCTGTCCCAAGGGAAAGCAAGACCCTCCCACGGCTCCCATAGATCCAGAGCAGAGTTCAGGTGGTGAGACGGGTCTGGAATGGAGATACAGGCACCTTCGCCCCAGAGCTGGCCCCAGAAAAGGCTCCTCCTGGAGCCTCACAGAGCCTGACCAAATGCCAGGACTCTGTCCCCACCTCTTCAACCACCCCTTGCCACAGTGCCCCTGCTGGGTGCCCTCCTTGGTGAGCGGGCCAGGAAGCAGGCCTCGCTCCACAGCCAGCAGCCACACACGAATCACATAACCCCTTCTTGGGCCTGAGCATTCTCATCTGTGACAGAGGGAGCCGAGGGTTGGAAACACAAGACAATGGGCTGGCGAGGAAGAGGGAGAACCAGGAAGTTAAGTGCTCAGACTCTGGGGTGAGCTAGCCTGCGTTTGAATCCTGATTTCCCTATGTCTTGGCTGTGATACCTGCTCAGGGCCTTGGTTGCTTTACCTGTAAAATGTGCAGGGGCCAAGCCTAAGAAGACCGATTGACTTAGGAGACGGTAATGAATTTGCCACACGGTAGTACGTGTGGTCCCTGAGCACAGCCAGGGAATCATAAGGCTCAAAACTGGGACCTTGACGAGGGAAACAGCCAGGGAGCAACTTTCCAGTTGCACAGCCCTGGAGGGATATTCAAGCAGCATTACTGAGCACCAGTGATTCTCACTGCTCAGTTCCAAGCTCAGAGAAACTCTCTTGCTGTCCCCAGGAGACCACAGAGCCTGACTTTTAGTTCAGAAAATAATCAGACAGACCTGTGTTCACATTCCACCTCTGCAAACTAAGCCTCTACCAGCTGGGGCCCTCTGGGAAGCCTCAGTTTCCTCAGCTGTTAAATGGCATAGCAGCACCTGCAGCAGCTGCCTCTTGGAGCAGTGCCCAGGCCTCACCCTACACTATCAGAA